>VZRR01013227.1:0-45794 GCA_013398015.1 Oreocharis arfaki | reverse complement strand
GGGGGAGAAAAACCTAAAAGGTTAGGAAAAAACAGAATTTTGAGAGTTTAAGAGAGAAATTAGCATCTGTGTGGTAGAAATGGAAAAAGCTGCTGTTGCCTGGAGCTCATCCAAAACCCACCTTGGGGTCTGGCTGTCTGGGCTTGGGGTCAGTTTTGCTAAAGCCACTACTCTCTGGCCTTGAAGTTACGAGTGAACTCTTTGAGAAGCTTTTGCAGGAGCCTTCCATGACCCATCATCATGTTCTTTGTGGTCAGAAACTTCCTGACAGCTAGAAAAGATATTTTGCCCATTCTCCAATAAAATGAGATAAACAGTTGATTTAATGAGGTAATGACATCTACCAGCTTGGTAAAAAATGAGCTGTAAGTACTAGGTACATACAGAGAAGGGTAAATTTATCATTGAAAAGTTTTGATGGAAAGCACTATTTTCACTGCAGTCAGAATATTTGCCCCAAGAACCACTGTTACTCAAATCCTCTTAACAAGAAATACAAGACAACAAGCTAATTTTTTTCATTTAAATTATCTTTTCCACAGAAAAAGATCTTCCTTTTTCTTTAATGAAAAACTTTCATTTCAGGTTGCCTTTAATGCATTATTTCCAATTGACAAACTCCTCTCTGAAGCAGAAATTCTTATTAGTCCCCAGGCTCACGATGGTGTAGTTTAAGGTAGTGACTGTCATCCTGTTTCTGTTGTTTCAGTCCTTAACATTGGCCCCTTGTCCCTGTAGCATTGCTTTCTTTTCCTGTGTATTGACAATATTTCCCAACTTAGTACAATTGAGGAATATCTCCTATGAAGTAGAAATTCATCACTTGGGAGCAATGGCAAACGACACAGACCTGTGTGATAAATCAGCCACAGGGTAACTGTACCTAATAAATGTGATTCCATGACACAGAAGCTGCAGCATCCCCAGCAAGGAGATAGAAACACTTCTGCCATTGTACAAAAAGGTGGTGAGCCTCCATGTATCACATTTACTGTTTTGCACTGAGCTGCTGAAAGAACTTAAGAGAGAGCAGGACAGCTCCACCATTAAAAGATGTAGTACTGAGACTTGCTTTTAAAAAACACCAGGATGCAGGAAAGAGAGCCAGGAAAAAGAAAAAAAAAAGGAGCAGATACAGAGAGGAAGAGAGAAGGAAAGAACATTTTTGCAATACGTGAAAAAATGTATGTAGGTAGGAAATAGATGCAGTGGAAGAAAAATCAGTGAAAAGGGACAGATAAACAGAAAGAAAACAGTAAGACCTATGGTGGTTTAAGATTGCATCCACTTTAAAATTTTGCCTCAAGAAAGGTGTTTGAGAGCAGCAGGGAAAGGCAAAATGGTACTTTGGGAGTAAAACACTCGGGGTGAGCTGGGCCTGCCAGGGAAGCTGCTGTCTGCCCCAGTGTAAGCAGTTTGTAAGTAGAAAATATCTTCTTATATTTGGAGCAGGACAGAGATATTTTTCATTTGTACCTTCTCTAATTTTTCCCTGTTGATTTGATTCAGTTGACTTCACTGTCCACCAAATAACTTGAGAAAATAAACACAGAAGCAGAAAGTTGAAGCAGTGTGTTTTGGCATTTTGTGAACCCAAACCTCGACTTTTTTTTCTTTTTTTCCCAAGTATTCTCTTGTTTGGAAAGGTCCTTGCATTTCTTTTCCTAAAAAGACACAGGTTTAACTCCACAATGTAATATTCTGCTCTCTCTGAGCTAAAACTTTCATTCTTAAAAAGAAAAAATATTTGCGGGTAGTTTCGGCACCAGTGGTGAGCCCATGATCTGCTGCATCTCAGATGCACACGTGGTGCGGATGGCGGCATGGCGCTGAGTACTTGCAGGGCTGCACGTCTTCGCGGAAGCGATCACACATTTAGTGAAGAGGTATGGCAGCAGCTGGCAAGCCAACCCCTCGGTGCCAGGAATATGGTCCTTCTACATGGAAGCACAGGACAGAATTCTTAATAAGCCACTCTCACCAGTTTCCTTATTTATAACCTCTTTCCATCTCAGTGCTGTCTCAAGGCACTTGAATGCTTGTCTTCCTGGGTCATTTTCTTCGTGCCAACCCATTCGACAGTGTGATTTTCTATACTTCCCTCACAAGTATCTTCTGAGCCTGAAAAGCTTTAGATAAGTGAACTGAAAACCAAGGAAATCGTTTGGATGGAATGGTCAGAGGGGGTGAGAGGCTTCAAACCCTTTCCAGTGTTCCTCAGACAAATGTACTGTTGAGGGGCTGTTGGGGGGTTTTTTGTGTGTATTTTTCTTCCTGGTGCTTTCCCTTGTGGTAATAGATGCTCAGTCTAGTGGGCAGGTAAATTACAAAGCTATCAGATTAAAAAGGCAACAGAAATAGCCAGATCAGATTTGCAGATCTCTAGACCATCTAACACAAACAGAGAGGCCACAAGCCATTGCTGCCTGTGGCAGGAAATCACCTCATGCCTTGACTCTGCCCACATCACATGTGAACAAAGATACCTTTCTGATTCTTCATATCTCCAGCCTCTTCTGTGGACTTTCCTAAGGGCCAGACGTAGTCCAGTCCTGACAATAAAGGAAGATGTCTCTTTTCTGCTGATCCCACTCCTGCCAAATTAGACAGTCTAGTTTTTAGGGCAGGAGGAGGAAAAGAGTTTGATGACATCCAAGAGCTCCACAGTTCTTTGAAGTATCCTGGAGCATTCTGCTAGGAAGGCACAATTTCCGGTAGATTAGTGAACACACGACAAAATGGGAGGCAAAATCACAAATGAACAAGAACACCATATGAGGGAAGAAACCACATGGAAGTGAACAGCCATGTGTGGAGTATGAATGAATACAGAACAGAGAAATCCAACAGCTCTGTAGGAAAGGAGGTGGGAGTTACAGCAGGTCACAAACCGAACATGAATCCACAGTGTCCTGCTGTTGTGGAGAAAGCAAATATCCTGCTGAGCTGTATAAACAAAAGAATCGTTTGCCAAGTCCACGAAATAATCCTTCCACTTCACTCAGAGGTGTCTGTGAGCCAACCTCAAGAGCTGCTGCTATGTGTACCACCCTAGGTGCCTAATTCCAGCAGCGCTTTCAGAAAGTCTCCAGGACCATAGACTTTGTTTAGATTTGATAACCTTCACTGAATGGCAGCTTTGAAGCAGTAATTATGTACCTAATACAAACAGCCTCCCCACTAACAAAAAACATATTTTTGCACTATAATACTTTACATAAGCATTATGTATTTATTAGCCAAAATAAGAGTTTAATTCAAGGCATCTAACGAATAATGTTCCCTGTTCAAATGTACCATAATCACATAACATAATATTTTCCCTTTCTTTAAAGCATATACATGCTTTAAAAACTTTGAATCTATGTTTCAAGCAATACATTCATTCTCCTCTTCCTACTCCACATCTTTCCTGAAACGATGATGAATATTTTTCTCTTCTTCGTCAGTTGTTTGACTAGAACAGGTTCGAAGCTGGCACATCTCTCAGACACTGAATTCAAGTATACTTCCCTACTTACCACAAGGCTGAAACTACATCACCTTTCCTAAGCCCCAAGATTACTGGGGTTGTTGCTGACCAAGTCATCCAGCCCACATTCAATAATATCAGCTGTTCACCCCTAAATTGACACACGGAGCACAAGTTCACAGTGCAGAGCTCTTCACCAAAACCCTCCCTGAAGGTTTGCATACAGCTCATGCTGCATCTCTCTTGTATAGTGAGAGCTGATTTGACTTAGTTCCATCCCTTTTAACACAAGAAATCTGATAATGGTACTCATGGAATCAGACACTGTTTTTTAAGTCCACAAGGTTCAGCTTGTGAAGAAGCTGGGAATGAGCTCCCACACTTCTGCAGTCTCAGAAAAAATTAAATCCATTGCTTCTCTTTGTTCCCTTTACATAAATACTAGGCCTCACAGGTTTACCTCACTTGCTAGTTTACCAAAAGTGTTGCTGCCTGGTTGGGCATGCAGACCAGCTTAAAAAATCAATAATGCTCTACCTCTGCCACTGAGTCTCACTCCAGTCTGCATTTCAGTTTTCTACTGCATTTTTTGAGGGACGTTGTTGCTAACCCAAGCCAGTGCAGAGGACATCTATCTTCAATACTCATTATAACTGATTTGTATCCATCATCTGAAGCACAGATAAGGTGAAAAGTCAAATTTCTTCAAGGATCTATTGAAACAATTGGATTTATGTGTTGTAAAGGAGAGAGAAATGAACAGAAACATAACTGTCTCTAGCAATATGTCTAAAACTACTGCAAAGGAAAGAATCAAGTTTTGTCTTTGTCCATGTATAAGGTGGGAAATAATGGGGAAATAATGGGGAAAAATTGAAAGCAAGATAGCATCAGAGAAATTTTAGCAGTAAAGATAGCAAAGTATTGAAATAGGTTTCCTCCTTTACTGAAAGCTCTCCTAGAACTGTTCTGTTCTCCAAGAGATTTGGAGAGAACTCTACTGTAACTTTACTGAAGGGCTAAGTAAACTCATAGTTAAAATTCTTCTTTAACAACAGACTGAAGTTGGAAGACATGGTTTGTCTGACTTGGAAGCCTCTGTCTCCTTTGAGAAAGCTATGTTTCATATTAATATACTTTATTTGAAATTCACCTCCTAATTCACATCAGACAACATTCTGGAATGTCTGGAGCTCTCTGTGCCTTTGAAAATTTCTTCCTTGGACAAGTGGTCCTGAGGCCCTTTGCAGAGCTGAAGCACTTCACTTGCTTCAGTATCAGTGAATGTGGCCTGCGGGCCTGCAGTCTCATTCAGTGTCAAGAGACATTAATTTCCCAAGGTTCAGATTTGTAAAGGCATTGAGGTTTTCCAATAAAGTTTTACACAATCCAAATGATTGAGGCACCTAAAATTTAATTATAAAACTAATTTGGACCTGAAGTCTTAAAACTAAAGGACTTTGAAAGGCCACAAGACCTTTTTAGACCCATACCCCTCAAGATGAGAACTATTTAATCTCCAATGTTTTCACTAGAATGAGACGCTAAATGCTGATAATATTCTGTACTTAGGTGTCTTTCAAAATAAGACTTTATTTTCTAAATCACACATGTGCTTTCCAGAAATTGTCCATTGACCTTTATTTCAATGACCTCAAAAAATGCTTGGAGTGCTTTATTTTTATCAGTCATCTCTGTTAAAAACCCTGGAGCTCACAATAGTCCCTGGGCAGTAACTCAGAACACAACACAAGATGTTTAGAGTTAGCTAGAGGTTTGGGGTTTTTTCTTAAGCTTTGTTTGCTCTCCAGGTTTTATGGAATTTATCAGAATTTATGTTCTTGTATGTGTAAATAAACACCCTGCTGCCATGGCAGTAGATGGTCTATAAATCAGGGGAATAAATAAACAAACAGATTGGGCCTGATTCACCAGGATGAAGGCAGCATATGAAGCTCCTGAGTGTTTCCTCTTGTTTTAGCGTATCTTTTGAGAGCATCACTTGAAAAAGCTTAATTTGCCTTACAGAGTGAGTATAGCTACATATTTTTTTCTAATTTCTTTTTGTTGTTGTTGTTGGCATTTTGTTTTGTTTTGTTTTGTTTGTGTTGGTTGGTTTTTGGTTTTTGATTTTTGGTTGTAGTCTAGCTTTGGAACATCCTGTTGGGACTAGTTGGAAGCACTAACATTCCAAGTGCCTTCTAAGCATCAGAGAGGATATTCCATTGTCAGCTGCTTCTCCAGCTTAGGGAGTATCCATCACCAGGAGCACGAGTGTAGAAGAAGAGCAAAGGATCTCATAAATCTGTTGTTGTACAGCAATGTCCAGCACAGGGTGTCTGGTGGCATTTCCATGCATGATCAAATAAATTACCATAGTCTCACTTTCGAAAAGGTCAGGACTGGTTTTACCCACTGTGTAACTGTTTTGCTGTTCATTCCTCATGTTCTTTCAAATGGAGGCTTGCTGCTATCTCCCAGCAGATGTTTGTTTCAATCTTCTCCCTTGAACCTTAGCATCCTTTTCAAATTTGGGAAAGCATCAGTGAATTGCACTAACACAGCTGTGAAGTAAAAAAACTCCTGTAGTTTTGTTTTTCTTTGGTTTTTCTTTCCTTGTTTTGTTTTTTAACAAAACTGACTATTAACTCTTGTGGAGGGCAGATCTCATAACTCGAGTGTGGGAAGTGGTTTACAGTTTTCATCTACTCATTACTGTGAAATGCTGACCTGCAAATTTTGCAGGCGTTCCCACAACCTCTGAAGTACTACTCCAGCAGGATATAAATACAGCCTCTCTCTCTGCTGTCTGCAGTATCGGAGCAGCTTCTCAGCTTATCAGCAGGGAAAGCAGTGTACATGTTGGGGCACTGGGAGCCCAGAGAGCTAATATCTTCAGAATTGTACACACTTGCAGGAAAATTACCTAGAGCACGACTACACTTCCTACTTACACGGCATCTGTATAATCCAGGGGTTTAACTGGGATTTTGCTGAGCCTGTGCTGACTCTCTGATGAAGAGAAACCTCCAGCTATTGCTACTAGTAGTGATTTTGACCTCTAGATACTGAGATTTATCTTATCCATACTGGTTCGGATAATGTGTCAGATTCATAATGTGCTGATGTTACATCCTCATGGCGACTCTTGAAATAATTACAACATGCCTGAGCTAATCAGAGGAACAACATTTCCTTCAGCAGTAGCAGAGTTAAAGTGAAATGAACAGCATGGTAACAGTCTCTGCTATTTCAGTGACACTGGGCTTTTCCTCCTTATATTATAATTTCTGATAAACACCTTTGCACTTTTTACACTGCACGGCACCTTCACCTTTCAATAGGCTCCCACTAAAACCCACAATTACCTTTACATTATTTTCCTCCAAAGTCACATTAAGGCCATCAGAGCTGTTGACTACCCCCAAAATCCTTGAGTCTGGCCCAGCAGCTGCTGCGTGTGCTCTGGCTGTGGTTCCTGAGCTCCTCATCACTGTCTCTCAACCCTGCATGCTCAGGGAAAGAGCCACGGGTTTCTTTTGTGTTTGTACAACACTTAGTGCAGCAGAATCCTGGTTCAGAATTAGGTAGAATGGATAGATCCTCCCACATTTCAAAAAAACCCCAAATAATAACGACATGGGAAAGAAGGAAAATGTACAGTAGAAATAGCTGCATTGCCAATTGATGCAAGTCAGAGGGATGGTATTAAATTTAACCTCCTACAACACTCCAGAGTTAATTTGGAGTCTGTGGGATTTTTAAGAAGAAACACAGCCTACTTTTCTGAATAATTAGACAAAAGGATTTTTACTAAAATGTACTGAGCATGCATTAAGAACAAAATAAATTTAAAGATTAAAATTTCCTCAAATTAAAAGCTTCAATAAGCATTTTGGGTGAAGGAAGAGAATCTCTGCTCCTGAATTTGCATAAAACCTTTTAATGGAAGGTTTTATTTAAAGCCCCCAGGCAACTCCAAACATTTTCTTTGGGAGAATGGAAGAAGTCAAATGCTGAATTTTGTTTCTGTGACCATTTTTACTGAAATTGATTCTGGGGGTTTGTGACAGAGACAGCTTGCACATTCATGTGGTTGACCATAAGGACTGATGATTGCTCCTATATATGGGCTGTTTTCATGCTTTTCAGGCTTATACTGTGGGTTTTTTTTTCTCTTTCTCACCTGAGCTTTGTGTAAAAACTCACTAAAGCAGAAACTGAAACTCCGGTTGCTCCTGGCTTCCACAACAGAGAGTTATTTTTTCTGGTGAATATTTAAATGTGTGTCCTTCTAAAGCAAGCAAATTGAGAAGAGGTTGTGGGAGAGTATAAATCTTGAGTATACTGTAACCCAGGGATGAGGGCTGGGTTCAACATCCTGATCTGAGAAGGGGATGGAGAAGGTTTCTGAGATTAATTGCCTCTAGAAATGCCCGCCTATGAAAGAAAAAGAAGGATCTGAGCATACAGGAAGAGAAGTTGTTACTCAAATGAAGCTTTTGCTATAGCAGAGACATCAGTAACAACCTTCTCCTGAAGATTTGTTAGTGGTGAATAAGATAGGATGGAAGAGGCAGCACAGCTGCCTTCATGTGATGAAAAAGACAGTCAAGCTCTTGATAGAGGGGATGGGGAGTGGAGATAGGGGAATGGAGACTGGGAGGACAGGTTGTGGTTACCTAGTGCTCGTAAACCCTTTGGCTTGCAGGAAAATTGCTGACCAGGGGCACAGCGTGAGCTGTAAGCAGCATCACTCCAGCAGAGCAGCGTCATTAAAAATTTAAGTGCTGAAACATAGCTGCTGTGGCTGTGAGTACATATCCTGGGCTTTATAAGACTCAACAGCTTCAGGGAGGTGTTTCTAAGTTTAATCCAGTGTAGGGGTTGCTGGTTTGTTCACCAAATAAGGTGCGGAAATAGCTTATAATGCTTTGCCCTAAGATCCCAGCTGTGAGGTGGACCACTACAGTAGGTTGGATGGAGGTGGGTGAGGCAGAGCCATGTTTTTTGTCTGCAGAGCACTAAATTACTGCAGCAGCATCATCTGACAGACATTTTAAAGACATGCTCTTCTGCTACAGCAAAGAGGGAGCGGATAATTGCACCATAGGGACACCCCTGGGATCCAGCCATTTATAGTTAATCAGAATTATTTTTCTGTTGGTAAACTTTTATTTCTTTTGTAACAAGTGGAAAAATTGTCTAAGGATGCAGAGAGGAGTTACAGTAAACACACCAGCCTGGGAGGCCTGGGGAGGCAAGGTAAGGAGCATGCAAAGGAATCATTTACCAAGCTTGTTTTCAGGTGGAAATGCTGAGCACAAGAAGTCTGCTCCTGTTTTAATGTTGAGACTGGTCAATGCATCTCCCACTATATCCCCGAGATGGATTGTATTTTAATAGGCTTGGCTTCCATAGACAGCAGCTTAATGCTCCACCTGACGGATGGTGCTTTGCTGGAAGGCTGGCAGCTCCTGCCAGGGCAGCATCTTGCTGAGCTAGAAGTGTGGTGTCAGCAGCAGGGAAGAGTCCAGTTCAAGGTGTCCATCTCTCTTATACATCTACACACGCACAGAACCTGTCTTGTGGAAGGGTTAGCAAAAGGGAGGAGGAAAGCAGCAAGAGCTATTTAACAGGCACAGGTGGCTGATGCTGTAACTTTAGCTCTTCACAGCTTATTTGCTACAGTTGGAGTTTCAGCTTTAATGAGTATCATGGTGGAAACTGACCTTCTCTGTCCACACAGGCACTTGCAGGAGTGGCTGAAACCAGGACAAAGCTAAAAGCAGAAGGGGCTAAAAGCAGGGTCTCCATCTGCCCAGGCAGACATCACATCTGCTTCCCCATCTGGGCCTGTTCTCACCTGTAGCACCTTCTCTAACACAATGGTGGAGTTTCCTCAGCAGAAATCTGCTGTTTTATGCCAGCAATAATATTTTCTCATTACCAGCCAAGAGGGTCTGATGGACCAAAGGGAATAAGCCTCTGCTGAGAAGTAAAGATTGTTGATCCAGCATGTGGCATTCATGACCTGCATTGTAAATCACAGGTGTGTGAAAGACCACTGATCTTTCCTTCCTGCTGAGCACGCCCTGTTTAGTTCCCCTCTCCAGAACTAAACTTCCTTGCTACAGGAAGAAGGAAATAGCATGGAAATAGCAAGCAGAAATCCAAGAGTTGCCAGGATAACTACCTATTCTGATGATAGACAGATTTATTAAATACTTCTAGAGTCTTACATTGAGTGTTACTATGGGGAAAAAAAAATAAATTAGTCTTCCTCCTATTATCCCAGATACCTGAAGCTTGACTCCTGACTCTATTTATTACCCTCGTTTCCTGAGGAAGCAAACCTTATGAAATTGTTCTTCTGCCTGCTGCTTTCCCACCTCCTAAAGTCATTGCCTATTTTAAACCAAACTTTGAGGAGGTTTCAGAGACTTGAAACACCCCTGCCTTGTAAGAATTGGCTCTTGATAGAGGAAAGAGATCGAAATCAGTGTCATTATAGAAGAAAAGATTTCAGAGTGATCTCTCTGGTTACCTCCTTTGCTCAGCCTGCCCATGCAGGTCTGTTACGCAACAATCTTCCCTCCTGAATTAGGGGCATTGGGAGGATGATGCAAGTCCCATGATGTGGCCAAGGGAGTGGGCAGGCTATGAAAATTCCTGTAAGAATGACATTGTATAGGAATTGGGAGGACAGGAAGTTGGGGGATTGTATAGGAGCAGGAGTATTAAGGTGGGTTTTACTAATCCTGCTACTCTCAGAGCATGGTATTTGTGGTGGTAGCAGCAGCACTAGCTACACCCCAGCCATAGGAGCACTGACTAAAAGACAGTCCCTCCCCCAAAGAACAGCTCACTAAAACCTTGCTGGCCATTTTTGTGGAGTCATCTAAGTCTTCTTTCAATGCATTTAAGCCTTCTTTCATTGAAGCTTATCATCCCTCAAAATCATTTAAAGGAAACCCTCAGCTTCAGCAGGGCTGTTTCCCAAATCAGGCCCAAGGTTGTGTATCTGGTTGTACCAAAGACCTGTGGAGTGAAGTGAGGAGTGAGGTGGCATTGTGGAAACCGCCCCACACAGGTATAAGTGGCCACTGATCCCGAGTGGGTGCCCTGAGTAGCAAAGCAGGCCTGTGCAGTTAAACAGCGTGTTGAAAGTTCCAGTAACATTTTAGGAAAGTACAGGACAATATTTCAGATAATGAGGCAATCTTATCTACTTGCAAAAGTAACACCTGTAAATTTAAAGGACCCTGTTCTATTTTGCCTGCAAGAAGAAAAGAGTTAGAAGAGCTTCAATTGAGGTATTCATAGTTATATGAGAAACAGTGAAAACTAATCAGTCTATGCTTTTTATATTGTCACATAGTGCAAGAACAAGGGGACTCTTAAAATGTAAATTAATAAGCAGCACATTTAGTGCTCAAATGTATTTAGTGAATCATGTTACAATTATAGTATATATAAATAATCCACCAGTTTCCATTAAACTATCTGATAAAATTCACCCATAACAATAGTTCATTTCCCAATTCACTTTTCATTATTCCAAATCCTTTAGAAACCCAAGGGATGCTGTTGGCCAGGGATTGAAAAAGCTGTACATTTAGAACAAATCCAAAGAGTGGACTGACTCGTGCAGCATGTATTCCTCTTCACAAATTCACAGTCCTAGGAAGGTAAGGACACCAATGCAAAGGCCCTAAAAGGAAGGTGAAAAAAGAGTCCACACTGGATAATTTCATGACCATTAGTAACATTTGTATCTATACAAGCTAATATAATTATAATGGTAATCATATCTCATGCTTCAGAGCCTAAAGTGATTGCCTATAGAGGCCAGGGAAGCCTTGGAGAGTTTCCATTGAAAGGAAGATTAGAAATGCTTAAGATTATTTAATTTGGTCATATTGGACATAGCAGAAAGAAGACACTTACTTCCCCTTTTGAATGCTTTTCCTTTCTCTTTTCTGAATCAGTTTCTTCCCTGTTGTCTTGAACTGTAACCTGGTAGCCCCACTAGCATCTGCACTTTTCCTTTCCCGTCTATTTTGTGTCTGGGTCTGTCTGTTTTCCTCCAGCCTTGTTTCCCAGTGTCTCAGCCCATTCTTCTCTTGGGTTCATCACAATCACTAGATAACACCCCTCCAGCGTGAAGAGGCTTTTCTTGCATCCAGTGGCCTTGACCAGAGTTCATTAGCAATCCCTGCTCGGACCTTGCTCCTCCCCAGGCAGCATCAGCCTGTCTCTTTTCTTTACGTGCGAGCAGTTCCTTCCAGCACAGGAGCCTTTTCAAAGCAAGTTCTCCAACTGTTGGTATTTCTGTACCCCAGTCATTCCTCTAAGACCCACAGGTATCACAATTCTAGCATCAAGCAGAACAGTCTCATTTCACACTGTTCTAAAAACTGCAGGAAGTGAGTAAAGAATTGGAAATGCCTCATGTTGCCTTTTAGCCATTTCAAAATTTACTGTGGGATCTGATCACCTGTTCTTCTCCTTTCCCATCCTCCTGTCTTTTTGTACCTTCATTACATGATGAACCCGTAGGGGGCCAGATCCAGAAAACTTCTCACAGAGAATTTCAGATGCTGCCACAAAATAAGATCTCCACTGACTTCAGTGAACCTACGTGTGTAATAACACATATGAGAGAACGTCAGAAATCAGCCTCAGGCAAAGAAGACGTGGTCATTCTCCACACTTACGAAAAAAAATGAGATAGGAAAGAAACAGTGTCCTTTTCTTACTCTGTGCCACCTGCTCACAACAACACAGGGAAGAATAATTGACAACAAAGGCCAGCTATTTCCCTCCCCGTGCATTGCTCCTGAGCTGGAGTTTACACCAAAGCTGTGACTCTGAGGTAGTTCACTTTAGGACACTCCAGAAGAAGGAAAGTAATAACTTGAGAACCAAAGGCAGCTACGACAAAGGTATGGAGAATTATAAACGATAAAAGGAAGGCCAAGAAAGCACTACTAGTCAGCCTTTTTGGCAATAAAAAATAAATCCGTGGCCATTGAATGAAATTACAAAGCAACACATTGTGAGTGGATGAAAGGTGATGTTCACAAAAGGTATAATTAAACCATGATATTCACTGGTCTAGATATTGAGAAGGATCACTCCCCATGTTCAAATGGTTCAGCATTTATATAAATAAAAAGAACATCTGCAAGGACACCAGCTAAATACAATTACAAGGGCTATCAATTCTCATGCTTCAGGGCATGGTTACCTGCTGAGGTCAGGAAGAAATTTCTCCATGGTATAGCACTAAAAAGTAAAATGCATTATTGGGCATTGATGGGTATTGGACACCTTATTAGAAGGACCTTTAATCTGCTCCACTACGCAATTCTTTTGTTCCCCCATATCAAAAATCAGTGAAGCATTTAGGTGTGTGCTTAAATTCCATTTTGAAATCAATAGGACTTAAATGTGCATAAATGTAAGGGCTCGATTAAGTGCTTTCCAGAATAGATATATTAAGCAACTACTTAAATTTTTAGAGGTATTGAAGCAGTTTTTGGTTCTGGTCTGATGTTTTGGTGCAAAACCAAATAACAGATGCAAAACCAGTAGAACTTACTGTATCTCATATTTTATCTACTCGCTTTGCAGAAACTCAAAACAGCAATGTGCTGTCAGTTCTAAAAAACTTCAACCTTTCATCTCAAAACCTCGAAAATTTGTGACTATAACTCTACAATTCATTCGTACAGGTAATCCAATATATATACAGACATAATCACACAGGTCTAAAATAGGGTCTTCATCTTTAGGTTTTCTTTCATGGGAATAAAACAAGCCTTGTCATCTGCTATTGTCTCCTCCCTCATGTTTGTGTCCCACTGCTTGGTCTTGCAGTTCTAGGCAAGGTGTCAGCCAGACATGGAAGATCTTTGAAGTTTTAAGTTTCCTTTTAAACTTTGAAGCCCATCCACTTTTACCCTTCTTTCTTCTTAGAGGAGGTATCATTCAACCCTCACAATCCTTCAGAGTCAGTAGGAGGGCCCTGAATACAGAGGAAACGCAGTGCTGATCTGGTCTCCTGCGGAGACGGGACATAGCAGATACTCCCAATGCGGAAAGGGCTTTGATCTGGAGAAGGTCATAGAAAAGTATAAACAGAAGCTTGAGTGTTATTCACAGTCCTTCTCAAGAGTTGCTGACAGGTGGTTAAAGGGTTTGATAGGAGACCAGGGTAACTGAAACTGCTGAAAAATAGATGTTACAAAAAAACCATGTTCTTGCAGCCTATAGATTTACTCGGTGAAAAGACAGCTTAAAATATGGCCATAATGGTGGGAGAGATTCCTCTCCTATGTGTCTGTCTCCTCTGTTTTCCTCACTGGACCAATTGCTCCTTTTGGAGAGGCTGCAGCAGCTCGCGGGGGGCATCTGGGAGAGCTCCAGCAATGCACAGCAGGCAGTAATTCTTCCTTCCAGAGGCTGAGCATTCAGCCTGAGCAGTACTCAGAGAGACCTACACGCTGAGATCAAGGGAACATTTCCAATGACTTATGGAGGAGCTGAAACTAGGCCTTTATGGAATACTAAATAATTAAATCAGACCTCATGTAGACCTCTAACACTTAAGAATCAGCACTTAATAGCACACAGAAAGGCATAATTTTCAGATCTGTGCTAATAAGGAAAACCATAAATTGAGGGATTTTTCTTAAACAGCTCTTTTCTTCCCCTGATTGTTAAACATAAAAGTAAAGATGTTGCCTGCAGTAGTCAGGCATACATCTTGAATTGCTATTTGCTTCCAGCTTCATTTAAGACAAAATTTAAACAGCTTAATTTAAATGCGCAATCTTAGATACCTATAAAAGACTGACTTGCAGGAAGTATTAAGCAGATGCTTTCTGCAAATCTGTTCTACTTTAGACTTTTCTAGTTCACTGTTCAAAATGTTCCCAACCTGGTGCGTGACCAACCTGATAAACTTCTATGATGAAAGAACTGGTTTGGTAGATGAGGGGAGAGCAGTGGGCATTGTCCACCTGGACTTTCTTAAGGCTATCAAGGAAGGCTTATTTCCATAAGATCCTCATAGACAAGTTGTTGGAGAATAGGCTGGATGAGCAGACAGTGAGCTGGACTGAAAACTGTCTCAACAGCTGGGCCTAGAGGCTGGTGATTCTTTGGCACAAAGTCTACGTGGAGGCCAGTAATCTGCTCCATCTTCTTTGCACCCTCCTTGTAGATGTTTATATACAATAGTAAGATCCCCCTCCAAGCGTTCTCATCTGCGCTGAACAGCCTCAGCTCTCCCAACCTTTCTACATATGTGTGGTGCTCCAACCCCTTCATCATCTTAGTGGACTTCACTGGACTAGGGGGCTGTACTGGGTCTGATTCTGATTAACATCTTCATTAATGATCTGGATGATGAGGCAGAGTGTACCCTCTGCATGGTTATGTGTCAATGACACAAAACTGGGACTAGGGTCTGATCCTCCAGAGAGTTGTGCTCCCACCCAGAGGGACCTTGACAGGCTGGAGAAATGAGCTGACAAAAATCTCATTAAATTCTTTAAGGGAACCCAGGCACCAGTAAATGCAGAAGATGGTCTTGCTGGAAAGCAGCACGACAAAAAAGCACCTGGGATCCTGCTGGACATTGAGCCGAGCATATGCCAGCAGCGTGCCCTTGCAGCAAAGAAGGCCACTGATATCCTGGGCTGCATTAGGAGCGATGTTGCCAGCAGGTCGAGGAGGAGGTCGAGGAGGGGAACCTCTACTCAGCACTGGGGAGACCACATCTGGAGTGCTAGGTCTGGTTCTGGGGTCCCCAATAGAAGATAGTCATGGACACACTAGAGAGAGTCCAGTGAAGTCCACTAAGATGATGAAGGGGTTGGAGCACCACACATATGTAGAAAGGTTAGGAGAGCTGAGGGTGTTCAGCACAGAAGAGAAGGCTTGGAGGGAGATCTTACTATTGTATATGAACCTCTAAAAGGAGGGTGCAAAGAAGACGGAGCCAAGTACTCTTCAGGGGTGTTCCGTGACAGGACAAGGGACAATGGGCACAAACTGAAACACAAGAGGTTCTCTCTAAACATCAGAAAATACTTTTTTGCTATGAAGGTGACCACAGGTTGTCCAGGGAGCCTGTGGAGTCTCCACCATTGCAGATATTTGAAAGCCATCTGGAGATGGTCCTGAGGAACTTGATGTAGGTAGCCCTGCTTGAACCAGAGCATTGGATAAGATGATCTCCTGAGGCCACTTCCAATCTCACTCATTCTGAATTCTCTGATAACCAAAAGTCACAGGTACAACTGCATTCCCTAGCCTAGACTCTTCTGTTTAAGCCAACAGAGTTAAAAACCTTCTAAAGAAGTTTCCATATATTAGAAGATTTCCTTTATCCTTTAGAAAGCTCTAGTATGTTGAGAGCTCCCTTGCACATGTATTATTCTCCATAGTCCTAGTAATGTATTCCAGCTCAGAATTTCCAGATCTTCTAAACCATTAGCATTTCCAGTAGAATAGTATATACACTTGTGATTTCCTTTTAATGTGGGGTTTATAGGGACATTATCAAAATGCGTACTCAGCACTTCTAAAGAGTTCATGTTTCTGTATCCCCACTCTGCTCCCATCAGACAGAGCTCTACTACCCTTTTCCTCCTCAGCTCTCATTTTCTGGGAGGGCTGTAGAAGTTCTGCACTCTCTGGGTTAACACTCAACACAAGTGAAAATCTTTATCTCACAGTGTGTGGACAAATTGGTTTTGAAACAGCCACAGAGGGTCATCAGTTCTTCAAATGGACATGGCGTGAGTATCCCATAAACTGAAACAGCCGGTGCTGCATGAATTCATCTGGAGAGGTTATTATTAGGGTGCTGGGGGCACTTTCAAATGCAGAGATGTAATTTATCATGACCAGGTTTTGTTAGCAAGGAATTTAGACAGTTTCTGTTAATGCAACCTAATAGGTCATTTTATCAGCATATTTGTTTCCTTGACTGCTGACACCTCGGCAACCTTCATACCTTCTTAGTATCACACGGCAGGAGAACAACTGACAAATAAAGAGAAATCTTTGGTTGTGAACTCATTGAAACTGCATATTCCATCTGGGAAGCTTGGATAATGCAGTTCAGTTATAGAGCAGAGTCCATTGAAGGCATTGAAGTCTGCTCTCTCTCTGTGTCTCATCTTTCACTGTATAAAGAAGGAAGACTGTAACTAAGGGAATATGTCATGAAATCCTACCCAGCTGCTTAGCCGTAGGGGAAACTGGCAGCAGTGCTCCTCAATACAGAACAGGCAAGGGTCCTAAGAGGCTGCCCAGGGTAAATGACAGCAGAGCTGGGCCTCCCTGCTTTACTCCCTCTCCAAATAAATGGGCACTTACAGAGACATCTGCCTTACCCTAGTTAGATTTCTGGACCTCTGCATAACCTAGGGTCACAAACAGGTGCCTGCTCCCCTCAGAAAAATCAGCTCCAGTTATGTCCTGCAAGATCAATTTCTCCTTGTTTAGCTCATCTCTGCTATTGCTGAATAATTAACAACTTATTTGACAAGTACTTTGCATCTTCCTGTGTCCCTGAATCCCCAACTGCACACACAAACAGAAGGGCAATTAAAAGTTCATTTACCTGCGACCCTCTGGGATTGCCACATGATGTGAGAGTCAACATATTTTTCTTCTATCAGGGTAGCAGAGAAGCAATTTCTGAGGTTTAAGAGCATCAAGGAAAAGTCACGTGCAGACAGAATAGGCAGATTTCCAATCTGGAGATAAAATGGAGAAAAGCCCCAGCTTTTTTTCAATTGCTATAATGAACAAAAACAGCCTTAGGAAGGGAAACCACAGGCTGCAGCTGGAAGGGCTTTGTAAATCAGAGACAACTTCTCAAAGTGTTCCTAAAAGCTATGACAAAGCTGCACAAGTACTGAAGGGATTTTCCATTTCTCCTGACAACCACAACAGAGTTGGCACGCAGCCATAATCAGCGGCACAGGGTCTAGTTGTAGCCTGTCACTAGTGCTGTGCCACAGGGTTCACCACTGGTCCAAGTATTGTTTAACTTGTTCAACAACGACTTGGATGAAGTTCACTGTTGACACCAAGCTGGGAGGAGTGGCCAATATCCCAGAAGGCTGTGCAGCCCTTCAGAAGGACCTTGACAGGTTGGAGAGGTAGGCAGAGAGGACCTGACTGAAATTCTACAAAGGCAAATGCAGAGCCCTGTGCCTGGGGAGGAATAACCCCCTGCACTAGTACAGGGTGGGGGCCAACTTGCTGGAAGCAGATCTGTGGAGAAGGACCTGGGGTCCTGCTGGACAACAAGCTGTCCATGAGCCAGCAGTGCCCTGGTGCCCAAGGAAGTCAACAGTGTCCTGGGGTGCATTAGGAAGGGCATTTCCAGCAGGTCAAGGGAGATGATCCTGCCCTTCTATTCAACCCTAGTGACGCACATCTGCAGTGCTGTGTCCAGTTCTGAGCTCCTCAGCACAAGAGCAAGAGGGACATGGCACAGGGAAGTTGGACCAAATGACCCACAGTGGTCCCTTCCAACGTGACACATTCTGTGATTCTGTGACGTAGGTGAAGTTACTGCCGGTTTTACGCCATCAAAAGTGGAGTTGGAGGCAGTGTGAAAGAAATAAGCAATGAGAAGTGACAGCTCAAGCCATCATTCAGTGGACTTCTACCCACCAATAGCAGTTGTGTGCACAGGAATGCTCTGCTATAATTAACAAAAGCATTTACTATAAACATATAGTAGTAGTTATGCTCTATTATTTAAGTATTCATAAATAAGCAATTATTTCTTATTGTACTTTGCAAAAAGCTTCTTGCGTTTCCTTCCAGATTGAAAGTTTCTAGTCAGTTATGGAAAGTTGACTGGTCAGAAATCCTTTTTTCTCGTCAGTAACCTCTATCTGATACCCTTGGTGTCATTTCAGTTTTAAGGAAAGCACCTGTGTTGAGCTACCCTGCTGGAGCTACAGGATAGTCAGAGAGAAGATCAGCAAACAAGTGGACTGTGCAGGTTATATCCACCTGCCAATGTAAAAACTAACCCTGAGCCAGCCTTATTTGTCTTTTCAAACCACTTCATGCCAGAGAGCAGGAGTCATGTCAGAGCACAGGACCCCTGCAATGAACAAACAGGGGAATTAATGTTCTCTGTGAGACAGGGATGGAAACAGGTGATGTGGCATTTGTGACAGCTTCCCTCATCCCTGGGAATTCACAGCACAGTTTTATATCAGCTCAAAGTGAAAACTAAGAACAGTAGGAGAGGCAGAGCTAGAAAGAAGCCTTGGCTTTGGGTGCCTGTGTCTGAAGCCAGGATATTGCCGTCGCAGAATATTTACCATGTACATAATTAAACCCCTAAGTGCCAGCTGAACTGGAAATCATGCTGTGTGGTGCCTCTCCTACCATCTGAATGACTGTTAGACAGTTGGCTCTGTTTTGACACAAAAAATGCAGTCCATCATAGGCCCATTCATCTGTCATCTGTTGCCTGCTTGTCTCTTTTCCCATTTAGTTGTGTACAAGATGAAATGTTTTCCTCCTGCTGCTTGTCTGGTTTTTTTACACTTCATTTTCTTTGCTGTTTTTTACATACTCACAAAGAAATAGCCTCAGAGAGTCACACTGCCAGCCACAATCATGGATTGACATTATATTGGCTTAAGTAATAAACAGCCATCCTCATATTTTTCCTTTCTCTTTCTCATTACAAAGCTGAAATGAACAAATTATTAATTAGATGACAGCCNATAACTTGGAGACAAGCAGGGGAAAAGTTACCAGGCATTGTTATGCATTCATTGCTGTGACATATTAAGCAGAGAGCCAAAGTAATGATAGAGTAATGCAGCCAAAGAAAATTACCTGTATTATATTGTCATAGGCGATTGAGGCACAGTCAGCTACACGTACACAAACCACAGGAATTGTTTAAAGAGCAAGTAGTTATGGGGCCAAGGGACAAGGAGTTTAAGATAAATACTCTCATGAATTATTTACGGGGAGACTGTGGAAGATTTTTTTTCCCAGAAAATAATTGCAAAAAGTAGGCACAAATCAGGCTATTTGCTGAGCTGGTCTAAAGGAATATATAAGTATGTATGTGTTTTTCTGCTGAACTGTGCCAGAGCTGTCTGACCCACTCTGGCAAGGGCAGAAGTTCTCATTTTGTATATTTTCACTCGTCAGTGATGAAGAAAATAAGATAAATGTTTATCCAAGAATTTAAGCTCTGTGTGACCCTCTCGGTTCACAAGGACGAAAATCTCCCAAACTTTGGAATACTGCCTTCTGCGTTCCTGGTGTGTTTTTACATACCACATGACAGCTCCTGAAGCCCACTTCTTCCTACAAAGCTTTTTCCTTTTCAGTCAGTGAAAAAGATGAAGAAACTTTTGAGATCCAGTGTACTCATGATTCATCATGAGTCATGATGCCTCAGTTTTGGAGTACCCGAAACATGAAAGTTAAACTTATCTTTCATTTCTTTAAGTAAAGAGCTGGGAATGGATTTGAAAATATTTTTAATCATCAGAAGATTCAAGAAAATGCTTTACAGCACCTTGATGGGCACCTTCTGCTCCCAGTAGTCACAGATGGACATCACTTGTGCCATGCTCATCATGACAGGTTCTCTCTTCCCCCCAGTCTCTCTATCTGCCAGTGAAATCACGCTTCTGCAAAATAACCACAGTATCCTCTGGACAAAAATTAAATAACTCAGTAAAATGAGAAATAATTAGGATTGGGCACAAGCAACTGCTGCATGCTCATTGCGCTATGGGCACTGATTTTCCAGAGGAAATCTGTGTGTAAAGATGAAGATGCTATCTCTTAGAGATACTCTGCCACAAGGTTCATCAAAGCTTGAAAAGCCACTATATTGCTAGCAAAATTTATCAGACTGCATGCCAGACTCCCACTGGCTCTCACCCAGATTCCAAGCTATCCGAGGAATTATTAGCTTAAAAGCTTCTTTAGATCTTGTCAGCCGCATCTAGCTCACCATGGATGTAGATAAGATTCACAGTTCCTGACAAAGGAGATGGGATCTGACTCCAGGGCTCCCTGTCCTATTTTAAGAATGCAAATTCTTAATGGCTGTAATGAGGGGTGAGGGTGTCACTATTAAATATACTGAACTGATAATTTTCAGATTTTTTTCTTTCTGAAACAAAAGGTGCAAGTTCAAAAGAGATTGATGAGATTCTCAGTGAAGGAGAAGGGTCAAAATATCAGGGATACATAAGAGATAGGCAGTCAAAATCAAATCAAAATATTTTAAAATTATTGAAATGAAGTATTTCTCTCATACTTGAACTAATTTTTGTGTCTAGGGAGGGTTTCTCACTATGAACATTTTTAAGAGATTGATTTCTTTATTTTTGCCTAGCTCGGGAAAAAATCTGAAATTTAAGAAAACATTACGGGACTTGAAGTATCTCCCACTCAACATTATTAAAGACAAAAAAGCAGAACTGATTGACTCATCTGTAATTTGGGCAACATAAACTTTGGATACCTCTGCCTGCCCCAACCAGACTACCAACATGGTGATTCTATCTATTCTATTCTATCTATTTATTGTCACACAGTTAAATTTACCCAAACCGGTATTTAACACTCTACACGGGACCTTACTAATGGTCTTGATTAATTGTCCTCTGAGAGTTCCTTGGAACTACTGGTGATTTCAGCCAGTCAAAACATGCATTTACAAAGCAGTAAGAAGACAAATGTGTGACTATGTGGAAGAACACAAGCTTTTAACTTTCACAGATTATGTAAAAGGAGAAAAAAACCCCAACAAACCTCTCCAGGGCTGGTCTAACAAGCTTAATTCAACAGACGAAACAAGAGCCGTGCTCATTACCGTGTCAGTTCACCAGAGGTGAGGTGGCAATGCTTCTGCCACACGCGGCTGCATCCCGCCCCACAGCCTCCTGGATCCTAGGCAATCCCCACCTGCCTCTCCGGCCAAGCAGAGATGCTGGCATTTGGGACTGAGCTGCCAGTGCCACAGAGCAGGACAGCTCTGCTCCTGTCCGGGGTGCTGAGCCTCCCTGCGTGTTGTCTCCCGTTGCCATCCCGCTCCTCCCCTGTGCAGCCCAGGCGGCCGTGTTGGATTATCCAGCTCCTGTGATTATCCTGGCTCAAACTCGGTCCCCTCCACGCTCCGCACCCTCCTGGGCCCATTCTGGTACCTCGCCAGGGCTGCCTGGATGATTGCACAGTTGTTGATCTGGAACAATCTGGTGTTGTCCCGCTCCTCCTGCTCCTGGGCTGCTAACCTGCCACAGAGCATCAGAGCTGCTTAAACACCCTCTAATCCACCAGGGAAATTGGAAGCACAGGCTCACATTCTTGTTTCTTTCCCAATTACTGATCTTTTGCAAGCACCTTTAGAAATGTCACTTACCTGGGTTTCCTGACACTTCCCTTTGTAAGTCTTTATTTTCAACTTCTACTCGCTTCAACTGCACCGATGTTTCCTGTGTGGGATTTTTATTTCAGAACAAGAATATGCATTTTTTTAAGCTTTGAAAAAAATGACTGGAAGCCTCCCTGAAATGAGACTAAGGGGTGAAACCACTATTTTGCCGTAACAGCAAGTAGGTAAATCTTTATTGTCAAAACTGTAGTGGCCCCATTCTCTGGAGGAAGGACACACTATCTGGTAGAGGCAGCCTTTCCCCCCTCTACTGTTGCTATGGAAAACTGCTTTTATTTGTCAAGGTTGAGCATTTGAGACATTTAATTTGTGCTCATTACAGCCTTGTTAGAGCTTGGCTGCTAAATCTTTGAGATGTTTATGTGGCCAGCTCTGTTGTGCAAGCATTGCCCTTGAGGAGGACTTGGATGAAATCCCTCCAGGGCAGGAGGGGCCAAGCACCACTCCAGGCAGACGGACAGGAAAGCAGAGGGCTGGAAATCTGGTTTTCCTGCCTTTCTCAGCATGAAGATTCCTCCAGCAGGGAGGAGGAAGGACACTGCAGCACGTTGTGCTGGTGGGAGAGGAGTTTACAGGGCTGTTGGCGGACACAAATGCACAGAGAAGTCCAAAAGCCAAAGAGAGACAGGATGTAAGTGGAGAAAGAGAAGAGGAAAGGTGAGAAAGCTCTCTGGCCCAGTTCTAGCTGCTGAGAATGCTGCTGTCTTTTCAAACTTGCTTTTCTCTAGGTTGTGGAGGAAAAGTTCCAAAGTAGCAGGAGATAAGGCCAACGCTTGCTCCAGGATAACAGTAATATCAAAAAACATATGCTGTATTGTGTTATCACCAATTAGCAATTGCTTCCACTGTGACAAATGGTCTTTGAATCACCAAACTTTCACGGTAAGGAACTCCTAGAGAGTAATTGTGAGTTGCATACATCTGAAGTGTTTATGTAAATGCTTATTGTTAATAATAACAACAACAATAATGACAATAGAAAATCCTTTGGTTTGTATGGTTGTGGTTGCTCGGAACAGCTGTTTTAATGAGACATCTGCCAGTGAAAGAATTTAGCCTGAGGAGAATGAATAACTGTTACTTAACTGAGACAGTATTAGCATAAACTCTGTTTAACGGGGACACATTTGGCCAGTGAATAGTGGTTTCTTGGTACTTATCTAGGTGTTTAATAGTGAAAATTGCAAGCTTGTGGCAAAAATAAATGAATTAATGAATAGTCATACAGGATATACTGCGATTTTTTTTTGGTTGCTTTAGTTTGAAATACCTTAAAGGGATCTTGTCAGGGAGTGAATTATTCAAAACTCAGACAATCTTTGTGGTGGGTGCTTAGAAATGGTGAAATACTGATAATCATTAAGAACCTTGGTCTTTATCTTCTCCTACAGAAATTATTAAATTATGGAGATGTGATCATTTGCATCCCTGATTTATGGCATTATTTTCTCTCATCTCAATTTTTCCTTATATCCATTATGCACATATATATATATATATATATATATGTGTGTGTGTGTGTGCACATGCATGTTTCACCCACCTGACTCTGGATTGTTTCCAAGTTGAATAACTGAAGCATCCAGAATGGAATTCCAGGTAGAGAATTCTGTTCTGATAGACTGCTCAGCAGAATTCACAGATTTTTCTAGTTCCTATATAGACATGTTTCAGAGCGCTGAGGCAATAGCACAAAAAACTTGGGGGCAACAAGGGGTATGTTGGGGTCAATGTTATATCTATGATTTTTTAGACTGCTGATTGTCCATGCAAGAAATAAAAACTTGCTTGTAAGTGATAATGTTACTTTCTTTCAAGTGAGATGGACTCTGCATGTGTGTGTTGGCTGTTATTCTCTGGCTTTAAAAGAATGCTAGCAAAGACTGTGCTTTTTATGAAATAAGCTAGAATAATGAGGTAGAATGAGAGACCAGTGCAGTGTGATTCAATTTGTTGGGCCAGACCTATGAATGAAGTTAATATGAACCATGGGACCTTTGAACACTGTGAAAAGCTAACTGCTATTTCTCTTGAGGAAACTAAACTAATCTTTCCTCTCATGAGAAAAAGAGGCTGTTACCCTATTAGAGAAAGAATTTAGTAGATTTAGATGATTGACAGATAGCCCTTCCTCTTGTATTTTTAGCTGTCTTTTCCTGGATATAAAGAATGCCTTTCCCATCACGGTGAATATAAAGGTAGGAAAGAGCTCTTGTGATCTGGAAGATGGAGAAGACTTTGTTCACCTGTAAGCAACTGATGTTAGGAGCTCTCTAGAGAAATACTCACCATTTGGTGGGTAAGCCTAACATTCCTACCTTCATTCTGGAACCCGGAAATAATGAAATTACCATTTGGGTAATGTTCAGGAAAAAAATTATAATTATTTCAAATGCATTGAAATGTCTAACTTCATTAAATTGATTACTTGATATGTCAATATAGCTGCACATATATGTACCGTTCCTATTGTGGGTCAAGTGTCAGAACTGTCTGGTGAGAATCATTTGGAATGGAGAGGTATGTTTGAGCAAGGCAAGTAGACCATCTTTTAAGCAGGAACTTTAGGCTGTGACTCATTTGACCTATTTTAGACACCTACACTAAGACAAGATGAATCTGGAGAAGTGAATCATACCCGTCGTTTCTATACTGCTCTGGACTCCTGTTGAAACTGAAGCAGAGTTTCTGGGAGCTGCTCTAATTTCCTCAAGTTAGAGCACCCCCAGGAAGGTCCTCCAACAAGTAACAAGAATCAGAGCCACCTTTGGAGTTCCTAGCATAACTGTGTTAGTTAGAAATGAGAGAGTCTTGCTGCTGCTGGCTTTTCTGACAGAAGCCCTAAACTCAGTTCCAAAGGCAGTTTGGTGGGACAGAAATACTGATTTTGGGAAGTAAGACGAGACCTACAGTCAACAGACTTCTTTCACGAAGACAAGCCTTTCTTATGCACACTTAGAGTCTATCATGAGCAAGGAACTACTACTCCTTTCAGCAGCTGAGGTAGGACTGAGGAAGCTTTGAAATCTACAGGATGGAGATGCTTTTGTTTGCCTGAATGTAGGTGACTGCTGTTCGCTCCAGAGCTGAGATCAGCACTCACAGACAGTGGCTTTGCTTCGCGGCACTCCACCTTTCACCAAACATTTGTGTGAGTGAGCTGGGATGACTTTTTTTGGTGACCTGGTCACCTCTACACCAGCTCTAATGAATCAAGGCAGTCTGATTTTAATTCCACTTCACATCATACTCCTTGTCATGCCTGGCTTCCGTGAAAAAGCATGGAACACTTTAGACAGGAAGGGGTCCCAGCTGGACATCGAGTCCAACCATCAGGCTTTAAACTAACTTCAAATTTCCACCAAGTTCACTAAAGGCTTGTCTAATCAAGTTTTGACTATATCTGTGAATGTGGAGATTTCAAGGTACAGCTCTATTCACTATAGAGACTGCAAACTTTGCTTACCTCTGTGCTGATTTTCAGTAAAAGGCTGCATCATGGCCTGGTGCAAAATCACAGGTGAAATGTGCCAACATACCTTTAGCACTTTACAAAGCACTAGCAAAAGGATATACACCTGAAAGGTCCAAGGTGAGAGGAAGAGGTGTTGCCCTGTGAAGAGAAAGCCTTAGAGGAATTGGTACAATACAGCAATTTGGGGAACTGGCACTGAACTGAACTCTTACTCGCTCCAACTTCACAGACCTACTCTTGGCCAGATACCTGAACCATTTGGCTCAGTAGCATTCCAGAACCAGCCACATTTTCAAAGTGATGCAACAAGGAAATAAATTACCTTTATTATGTGAAAAGCATTCGCTGTGCAGTCTCTGAGGAAAGAAATGTTGTAAGCAGGAGGATGCATTTGTCTTGGAAAACTCGGATTCCAATAAATACAGGCGATTGTGCATGACTAATTACACACACAGTCTTGTGCACAAAGTTATATCCAGAAAACATGAGTATTTTATTATGGCTTGAGGACTCCTTGAACAGCTTTGAATTCCTTGCTGGAATTTAAAAACTAGTGCTGTGGCTGGCTGTCTCAAAGGACAACAAGTCAGATATAAGCTGTCAGGGTTGGCAGGAAATATTTTAGCCTTAGTTATTTTAAGAACCAACTAGAAAACTTCGTTTTACTGTTTTTTCTTTTGTCTAACCCCTCCCCCCTCCCTCCCCCAGAGACACACAGGTCCTCTGCACCCTTTAGAAACATTGAAAAGCACTGATTTCATGCAGGGTATATTTGTTACTTTGTCATGTCCTAAGGTACCTGTTCTTGAGTCAAAGGATTCACACTAATAGCTTCCCCTGTCCTTGCTCTTGGAAGAACATCAAGCTTTTGTGCACACTTGTGTACATGAAGGCTCTGCAAGGGAAACTGTTCTCTCACAGCCAAGCTCCCACCCATGAGCCTCTTGCTCCAGTCACAGAAAGATCACACAATTGGTGAAATTGCTTTAGCCCTCCCAACCTCTGGCTGATGTGAGGTTCGTGTACTTTGACCATGGACGCTACTGAAGTCCATTAATGGCCTGCTTTTATTACATTCATCCCCCTCCACAGAAGCAATTACCAGGGACCTGTGCTTTCCCTGGGACTCTTCCCAGTTGAGCTCTGCTCGGAGCCAGAAGGACAGTGCATATGCATACTGAGGAATTCAGATCAATTCCTCATCCTCACATGGCATTTTCACCAGCATTTTTGGAGATAACACAGAGGGACCTCCTGCAATAAAACAAAACAAAACAAAACAAAACAAAAACCAAAACCTAAACAAATCCTTTGGTAAGGGGTTAATAGTTTCTTATTCTGTGTTCAGTCAAGGAATATGCTTATTTATTGATCCTCTTTGTAAATGAGAAACAATTTTTTTGGCCTGATAATTGCTCTGTATACTCTCCTGAAGAGCTGTAAGATCTCTCACTAATGGAAAGTGTGGAATTATTTGTACAATCGCTAACAAAATGGGATTCTGATTTAGGAGTGGAGTTCTCAAGTGTGCTCATGTTAATACTAAAACCAATAAAAAATGCCATCTAGAATGATTGCTGGAAGTACCTTAAAGGAGCTCTCTTTGGACACCTCTGTTTATGAGTAGAAGAGCTTTATTTTCCAGATGCACACACACAATTTGGGGAGCATTTCCTCTTGTTTTTTCCCCTCTGATTGAAGTAACCTTTCCACTATAACTGTATAGGTCAACAATCCTTCCTCTGCTACAGGAGCTCAATTCATTGCTGAAGGGAAGAATAAAAAAAGAAACACATACTGGATCTAAAGGGAACAAGACTACAGGTCTGAGCAAGACTTGCCCTTGGCATTTCTTGCCCTGCTACCACAGGCAAGCAAGGCTATAGGGGCCCTCTGTCAGTCTTATGGAAATACATTTCATTTGAAGTAAATGTTACCCTAGTCCACTGATGCTGTAAAGAAAGATGTTGGTCTAAAGTTTAAAGGAGTGATCTCAGTTGTGGAAAGGGCAGTGGCAAATTTGGGGATGCTTTGCTTTGACCTCTTTTGATCTGGACTTTGTTGATTAATGCATGAAGTGGCCCAAAAAAGAATCCAATTACAAAGTGATTAAGAATGCTGAACCC
The DNA here is from genome assembly GCA_013398015.1 of Oreocharis arfaki. Classification (NCBI taxonomy): domain Eukaryota; kingdom Metazoa; phylum Chordata; class Aves; order Passeriformes; family Paramythiidae; genus Oreocharis; species Oreocharis arfaki. The sequence continues at coordinate 18,234 of VZRR01013227.1, read as the reverse complement.
AAGAGTCCCCCTGACTGGCCAAATGTGTGTGCCCTGCCTGTGTGTCCTGCTCACACTGTGTTGAGGGTGAATGTAAAACAAGATTTTGGGGACTTCTGCTTCCCTTTCGGCAAACAAGAGGCTTCTGGCAAGAGTTGCTGTCATTGTACAGCTAGTTCTTCACTCAAAGGAATCCATTTCAGGGATGAGTTTTAAACATGTCAATGGTTGATTGCACTGACATGATTTTTTTTAGCATTTCTCCCCAGTTTTCCCCCATACTATACATTGTCATTACAGAATGGTTTATTCTAATGGCAAATCAGAATTGCATGCACAGTGGTTTTTCTCCAGGAAATCAGGCTCCAGCTCTCTGAGGTAAAGGAAAACCTTTAACATACATGTGATCTGCCCACCATTAGAAAAACTGACTGGAAGTTCCCCGATTTAGCCCACTCTTTATGTGTAAAAGCAAATTGCTGACAGGAATTCTCACACTTAAGTTTACAGTTTTAAAAATACTTTTAAACCAAACCCCCTTTTGGTTTTGCCCTTTTTTCCCCCTGTGTCTGGCAAACAAACATAATAAAATTTTCTTCTGAATCTTCTCAAGCACCTTAATGTGGGCATCAGTGACACAAAATTCCCCAGGCCTGGGATGCTCACACCTTGCAGATTTTTCTGAAAGTATGAGAGAGACATGGAGAATAAGGAGAGCTCTGAAACTCCTCTCCTGGTTATCCTTCCACAACTGAAACAGTGAAAAGAAAAATGTCACAGCAAATATCTGTTGCCTTTCTTCTACTGTCCCAGCAATCATCACCATTTGGGAAAGCTCTCCTATTCCAGAACCAAATAATCCTGGAAAGTAAAATATTGGAGAAATTCCAGGTTTCAATGGACCAAGGGATTCTTGCTTTCAGTCTTGCTTCCCCATGGTTCCACTTGACAGGAAGAAAAGAGCAAGAGCAAGCTCTGCTTGCCAGAGATGTTTACAAAAGCAATAGAGGCTTGCTGGCTTCCAAGGAGATGTTTAATGCAGTATCATCATCACTATCCTGGGGCAGGAGTGCAGCAGGAACTGTCAGCAAGATCTCTCCACAGGTGGATGGATCAGCACATAAAAACAAATGGCAGTGCTCAAGTATGTGAAATTTCATTTGAAAAGTAATTTTATTATGTGGTTTCCAAGGCACCATTACTATTCCAGCTAAAGGAAAGAATACTCTGAATTGATAGCATCCCCTATCTTAATTGCTTGAGAGAGTATCTGCCAGTGCAGAGAAGAGCAAGAGGCTTTTAGAGTAATAATGAAATTACCTGCCCCTACTGCACATTCCATGAGTAGATCTCAAAATACTTCACAAGAGGAAGTCAACTTCACTATTTCTATTCTATGGAATATGCAGTTGATATTTCACTTTCTTTTTATGCCTCCATACACTAGGAAAGGATTTTTTAGTGGAACAAAGTCTTTTGTAATGGGTAAATCACTAGTATTTAATTAAGATAGCAATGGGTGATGCTCATCAGCAGTTTTAAAATATCCCTGACTCCACACCTTTGGGAATATCACTTTTATAGTCAAATAAGAAAGTACACAAAACATAGGATTTGCATGGGAGCTTTATTATCTCTTTTATTTCCATAACTACCACTAAAGCCATTCCTCCTGGACAAGGAAGAATAAGTATCTTCAATGCAGAAAGTTCAGTGAAGTGGCAGAATTATCTAATGGCTAATTTAAAGATGCACATAACCAGAGCAAAGAGGTGATAGTTCTTTATACCAGCTGAACTTGCATTTCCCAAATTCCTCTTCAGAAGCATGGCATGTGTCTTTGATCACAGTACTTCTCTGAATCTCTGGTTCTGTTGGGGCAATGATCTGTTAGAAGTCTGACATTTTCAAGAACAGAAGAAAAGCATCTTGTTGCCAGTATTCTAAGTATTAGCCACATTTGAGAATGTAAGCTTGGTATTTTTTATGTGTGCTTGATACTGTATGATATGCATGTGCACTCAGAGAATTTACTGATTTTGCATTGCAATTTCTTGCTTCTAAGGTTGTACATTTACAAAGAGCATCTGCTATCTTGAATAGGTATCCCTCCTCTTGTAGAATGGCAGCAGCTTTCTCTTTCTGCTCATCTTGTTCAACATTAAAAACAAACAAAACAAACCACACCAAAACCCTAAACAAATGTCTACAGAAATCATCCCCACTTCATTGTGAAACCTTCTTCTTCAGCATTTCTAGCACATAAATATTGTAATTAAGAGACGTCTTGTCATGCCGTTCTACAGAAACCGCAGGTGAAAGCACCCTGAAAGTGATCCCAAAAGTGGTCACAGTGTCATTCACTGTTTTGCTGAGCACACATTCCAAACCCAGCATGGGATCTTGCGTTCTTTCCTTAATTGCCAGGGTTAATTCAATATAACAGGAGAAAAAACAGAGGAGTTTGCTGCCTCCGTTCATAGTGTTACTAAATAAAGCATTTAAAACAATCGAAATTTAGTTTTCTCCTCTTTTGAATGCCCTATTTCTACCACTTAGTGAGACCTGTTGTCTAAGAGCATGATTTGTTCCACTGAATTGGCAGGATTTCCTATAGACATACCCATGTTACCTTTGGACCCTACCTCTCCAATACCAGGGGCAGTACAGAATTCAGCCCAGAATATTCGAGCAGTGTTATCTCAGACCTGCTTTACTTTCTGCCCTAAACTTAGTGCTATTGCTATGCTGATACAAATTTCAATGAGCTGTAGTTAGAGCTATGGCAATGATTTTGTAAACCCTAGCGGTTTTTTCCCTCAAAGCTTGTTTTCATCCAGATATCTACCTTTTCTTAATCAGGTTTTTAGTAAGTTTTTTCCCCTGCAATTTTGGGGCAGGAACAGAGAATAACTGCACTACAAACCCATATGGCATATCTTCTAGAAGAAAGTATTCTGTACTGCTGGTGCCATTGGATCTTAGAGGTTTCATGCAGTCATCAGTAATGCCACTGGTGAAGGAGCTCCAGAAGATGGTGGCAGGGAGAGTAAACAGGGAGGACAGGCCAAGGGGGGCTGCTGAGGCAGTGAGGTAGCTCTCTTTTTTCTCTACCATATCTGCTAAGCTAATGCCAAGAAATAATTCCTTTGTCATAGACAGTAACCTCCCAAATCCTAAGAGAGCACACAGAAGCTGTTCCACACCACCCTGTGCCTGCCAGCCCAGACAAATACGTGATGGGATAGGAGATCATGAGTCCAGGGTGAGAAACCACAAGGATGTATCATTCATTAACACCACCCACAACCTGCCTGCAGATGTGGGACCTGAGAACAGAGTGCTCATGTGGAGAATGTCAGGAAGCAGAAGCGTGGTAGGCTGCCTGTGTTGGCAAGCGCGAGATTACCTAACCCATAGTTAGCATGCAGTGTAGGCAGGTTCTATTAGCAAAGTTCAGACCATGATGTGCTAATTAAAGAAGAGGTTGTCCTAGTTGCTAAGGCAATAAATGCTTTCAGTGTTGCTGCTTCTACCTCAACAAAGCATGTTCTCAGCTGTCCCTTCAGTTGTGTTTGTCAGATAGAGGGGTCAGGACTTGATATTGTTGCTTCGGTGATTACAGTGCTCCTGAGAGCTGATTTACAGGTCAAGAGTAATAGGTGAAAAGAATGCCAGGAAGAAGTGGTTTAAAAGGCTGCTTTATCAGGTACCTGTCTGGGGACAAGTTCCTCTTAAAACTATGGGTTTAGGTTATATTGTTTTGGTTTTTTAAGCACAGTTCTGCTTCTTTTGGGAAAGACACAGACAAGATGAGGAGATTTGTATGCTTTGAAATTGGTCTAACTGTCAGCTTTCTGTAAGGAAGAGGCTGACTGAGTGTTGGAGCCAGCCCTAGAGTGAAGGAGATGTAATGGTTCGAATTTTTTATTAGTAAAGAAGCTGGCTACCACCAGACAGGCATCTTGCTTAGCTTAGTCTCATGAGAAAGCATTCTCTGATTCATTATTCCTCTACCACAATACGCACTGTGCAGAAGCAGCTGCTAGAAACAGAAGGATGCATCAACATCAACAGGACTGAAAACTGTGTATTGTGAAGTTAATGTGCAAGTGAGAAACAGTCTTCACAGGGTGGTCCACTGCTGGCTGCAAGTCCCACAGTAGCTCTGCCATCCTTCTTTCTCCATGTGAGATTTACATCAATTCCAGCTTGAAACTTCACGATTGTGTGCAACATCTTCAAGGCAGTTTTTTTTTCCTTCAGAAACCCCCCTCACCAGTGCTACAAATCTTCTCCTCTGTCACTTTCTGAGGAAATGGTTGTCTGGCTGTAACTTCGTGAGATTCCAGAGCCAAGATCCTCCTGTGTCTTGGAGATAGGCAACGACAATAAAATTGTCAATAAGAGAAAATTGTGTCTGTCTTTGGGAGACAATAGAGCTCTAAATTCATCTCCATTTTCCAGTATGCTGGGCCACTGTATTTTTTTCTTCTTAGGCTTTTAATTCCTGAAGCAATTTTCCTTTAGCTGCCGATTAGACTGGAGCAAATTCCCTTTAACTTCATCTGCTCCCCTCCTACCTCAAGGCAAACATTGTACATCAGGCATCACCCCTCCCTACCAGCTGGTTTGTTACTGCATTCTCCAAGGAATAAAGCTGCCATTTCCCAAAGACCCTTGAAACCACACAATTTCACTTCTAACTTCCTGAGGACTCTAACCCTACTGTGACATTTACTTATCTTTCTCTTAATGCTCCCTCTACAATTTTGTCTGGTCTAATTTTGCATTGCAAGCTCTGCATTATCCTTTTGCTAACTGAAATGTTTCATCTGCACTGCATTCTGCAAAAAGGGGCCGGGAAACCCTCGTAACACAAAAATCTTAGCTGTGCCTCAAATTGTACTTGACAAATGAGCAGGAACCTGTTGCTGCCCCAGACTCATAGAATACCTGAATCTGCCAGAATCTCCTGCTGCCTGCTGGAGGCAGACGTGGACTGTTAGACTTTGAATATTTGGGATAAAGTTCTGAGAAAAGGAATTCTGGCCTGCAGCAGCTGAGCCTAAGTTCTTACCCTGAGTTAGTTTGTTTTGGTGAGTTGGTTGTTTTGGTCATTAATGTGGTTAGTGGTTTTTTTTCAAACAATCTTTCTGTTAAAGCTAGAAGCAGAAAGAATGAGACCTTCATTAAGTCATTTAGTATGACTAAAGCAGCATTTTCATTTGCATTTTGATGGGGGCTTTATCAGTTTACAGGGAGAGACAAAATCTGCTGCAAATATTCTCGTAGTCTGCTGTGAGGAGAATTGTGAGTGCCCACACAGGAGAAACATTTGCCATGACTAGGTATTCTTAGTCTCAGTGGTCAATGTTCATCAGGAGTTCATCTTGCCCGACTCAGCCTTGGTCTGTGATGAAGCCTGGTGTGTCAGTCCTCGCCAAATTAACATGAAACCAAGAAAAACAGATATTGCTAAAGATTTTTGCTGCATAGAAAATGTACCAACCATTGTAAAACCACTTGGAACAATCTGCTTAGATAAGATGTTAATGCATTTATTGGATTTGCTGACATTTAACAGAGGAATTTACTTTGAACATAATCCATACTGGATACTAAAAGGGACAGGAGACCTTGTAAGATGCCAAGAACTCTAGGAAATTAGAGATTGTTTTCTACACTGTGTTTATAAATCAAATATATCAGTCCCTGCTTACATTCTGAGTTCATTTATACTCAGAGCCAATGTTCATAAAATGTCCTCTCCTTTTCGTAAGAGATCAGATCAGGGAAAGGCTCAGATCTTTTATCTTGCCGTCACTCTTGTATGTAACATTTGGAGACTGACTGACTACACTTATTTACTGCACAAGTTCAGAGTGGGCAAGAGCCAACATAGCTGTTTTGCCATTTCCATTTGACCTCTACAGAAGGATCACTGTTTTACTCACTAATGTTCCACTGTCATCACATTTACTGGTCTTCCTATTCAAGTTGGTTACTGATGGGACAGTTGGGCTCAACAGTTAATAACTTGTTAAATGAATCACTACTTCCACTTGTGAGACACATCTTCAGTGGTATAAAAAGGGTACTGCATTTCCAGAGAGGAGGTTACAAAATTAACTAATGGTATTTCGAATATTTCACAAGTTGGATGAGATTGTTGAGTTAGTCATTCAGCACCCCGGGAAAGCTGTGAGCTGCAATGATGTTTGTAGCCTTCCGTGTTTATTCTCTGTGATTTTCTCCCAGATTTTATCTTAATTACTTCCTTCAGTTCTCTGAAACATCAAAGAATGTTTTCCCTTCATTCTTTGCATTTATTTTTGCATAGGTGTCTGGCTCCATTGTTCACCTCCACATTTCCTTTTACCATGCTGCAATTTCTTCTTCCTGACATATTCCTCTCTTCACCCCCTCCTTTTTTTCCCCCTTCATGTGTTCTTAGTACTTATTTTCATTCAGTTTTGGAGATCTGCATTTAAGGACCATCTTCTTGCTCAGATATTCTCAGTCTCCTCCAGAGTCCAGGTATCTGTCACTGCTCTTTAATCCTCCACCAACCTGTCCCTGCTTATGGTTGGAGCATTGGCTTCATGTCATAGCCGTAGAGGAAAGAGCAACAGTGACTTTTACTGTTGGCAGCCATCCTTCTTTTCCTCCTATGTGTTTCTTCTCATCTAGGAATTGCCATCAGTTCTGGGCAAACCACGAAAACGTCACCAGACTGGCAGTTTTACATTTTCCAGCATGCTGCTATCACCAGCACCTTAGGGGCTGAGTTCTGCGTTGGATACCAAAGGCATGTTAAGATTATGTAATGTTCTAATCAGGTTGTGTCTTTTTGCTAAAGGAAAAGATCCTCTTATGGGCATTCCCTACGCTTTTTATAGAATTGCAGTGTTAAAAAAAGGCTTGCTAAATTTCAGTGCCTACAACAGTATGAGCATTTAAATGTGTCTATTCCCAGATGAGAACCAGCATTAACAATGAGTTAGCTTTTAGACTGTAAATCCCACCAACGCAAGCCATAAAAGGGGGGGAAAAAAAAGAAATCAAGCAATAAGCAGCAAAGGTCTTCAGTGATTTGTCTGTGCTCCACACAATTGTTCTTTATTCTGGCTACCTTTTACTCCCTCCCACTGCCCAGATGTTTGCACTTGCAGCCATGAATAACTGCTTTTAAAAAATCAAGGTAATCTGGAAATACATGAATAGATGAGAAATTTAGGAAAGGGATTCCTATAACTAAAGAAGTACAAAAGTCAGGCTGATATTCTTCCCCTCTGAAGAAAAGGTGTCAACTGGAAAACTACCTCTGTATCATATACAGATTACTACCTAAGAACTTATTTCCCAAATCAGTATTTTCATAACAGCAGTAGTAGATTCCACCTAACTAGTTCTTTTTTACTACTGCATCTTTTGATTCTCTCTGGAACAATTTCTTATGTGATAATTGTTTCAGACTGTTTAATTCTGTTTATCCTGACTGTTCTCTCAGTGGTGATAGCTGCACTCACAGCTGGTTTTCCATGGCCCTGGTATAGAGGAAGCAGCCTGCTGGGCCACGGCTCACCTGGTCCACACATGGTGCTGCTCTGCTGCAAAGGTTTACATAATCTTGTAAAAGCCTTCTTGATTTCCCCATGAAAACTGACAGCATGCAGTGCTCAGCATATCTGTGTAGCTTTTCCAGAGTTGTGGTCTCAGCACCCATAGCCTTTGGTGACTCACTGAGGCTAGAGATGGGATCTTTGGTCTTGGCCCAAAGAGTCTCAGACCTCTGCTGAGTCATAGCATTTGCAACAAGCTCTGGAAAACCTCTGAGCTCTTGCAGCTTGACATCACAAAAATATGTAAGTATAAAGAATCTATTCGAGATAATTTGCAGTGACTGGTAAAATTTCACTTGCAAGTTCCTCTCCTCGGAGTTCTGTTCATCGGGACTTAATTTACACAGCCTGTTCAGAATCCTACCTGATTTCCATTTGTTTGGGGCACAGCTTTTAACATGCATACCAATTAGAAGCTATGTAATTTTTCTCATTAACAACCTTAACCAGTCAAAAAGACCTTTGTGCCCACATTTCCTCCAACTACATTCCAGCCTGGTGTACTGTTGTGTTCATTTCACCTAAACTTTGTAAGTGTATGATGCAGCTCTTTGATTCCATCTTCTTTGCTCACTGCCCAGTCCAAGTCCACACTGCAATGTTATTTCTGCTGTCTGGTTTGCTTTGAGACTGTCATCCCCCAGTTTTAAAGAGCCAATGTACTGCTGATGTGCTTCATTAGGAGCTAGGGTCTAGGTCTCAAGAAAGCAATAGGATTGAGCAGCACTACTGGAGGCAGAGCTAGGGACAGTCAGAGTAGCTACAGGAAGAGGCAAAGGAATGAACTGTACATTATACCCAACTGCAAAATGCTTTGTTCCACTACCCAGCTTAGCCTTGTCAGGCTGACAATATCGTGCAAGACCCCCAGGCAATTGGGGTTGTTTGCCCTCAAGTACTGCTGAGAGTCGTCTGGAATTTCAACACTCAAGTTGGTAGTCTGGTGTTGAAGAATGGATCCTTCAGAAACATGGTAAGGTTTCAGCTGAAGATCTGGTGCTCAGTGATCAGGAGACAAATGAAACTTCAAAAGCTGCAGATGGAAATTTTCTTTTTTCTCTTACCTACTCAGAGGAGTAGGTGTGAATTTAAACTGGTGGGGACAGGATATTTTTAGTACTGGAGTTTAGTAATTTCTACTAACTACTTGTCCTCCAGCTTTTGCTCTTCTGTCCCTGGTGAAATGACACACATGTAATGGAAAGCATATTGCTTTCAGACTCCTGGAGTGGGCCCTAACAAACCCACACAACGTTTTGAGACAAGCTTCTTCAGTCTCCAGAGAAATGCTGGTGACCCAGGGCTTACAAATGTAATGGAAGAAAAAAAAAAAAGAGAAAAGTATCAACATGTTTGCATCAAAATTACTGGCAAGTACAGAGTTGTGGGGATACTGACTTTTTTGTGCAAACCTGTCATTCAAGGAATGTTGATCTGTGCAATATATGTTGAGATTCTAGCATAGAAAGTGTCATTTTCTCGCTAGACTTGGTGTGGAACTGCATAACTACCCTGTGCACAGGCTGGAGACTGGGTCTACTGAAACTTTTCTTCAAAGGATGCCTTTGAAGTAGCATGTTAAGCATCAGTTATATCAGAGATGTACACTATACTCAAACTCCACTGCACTGCATATCTGAGGCATATTCGTGAAGTCTCAAGCTCTCTGGCCAGCCTAAACATTTTGTGACAAATAGCTTCAAGCATGTCCTTCTTCTGAGGCTATTCTCTGCAGCAGAGAAAACTCAAAATTAATATTTTCTGAAAGGCTGCCTCCTCTCCTAGCAGAAGGAACACAGGTCTAGAAAATCAACTGGAACATAATATTAATTCAGCTGGTGTAAGTCCTCTTTAAAACCAGATTTCTAATGTCTTAAGACAGTATTCTCTGCTTGTTCCTCTGCTGGATTTCACATTTTGTCACCTTAAGTTAGTTATTTAGAGGTTTATCCAGCCTAAATGGTTCTGTGATTGTGTGTTATGGACACTCTGCTATCAGTTACTGCAGGAAAGGTAGGCCACACCTTTCTTTGTTCTGAGCCTGAATCTGCTCAACAGCAGAGAGAGAGAGATTACCAAATTAATCATTGTGTGCACATGATTACTAGCACATATAACAACTGATCTACAGAGGTAATGGGGTAGATGGGTGGAAGTCAAGCAGTAACAGCTGTATCTTCTAGCATCCAATTTGTCATGCAGGTGTCACTTGCATCTAAGCCTTTACCATGTGAATGCTGGTGGATAAGACTGTCTTTCTGCTAACGCCCTATTACACCAACGCTGTCAAAATATTCTTCAAAAAAATGTCATTTATTAATGCTTTGTTTTCTTAAAAAATGCTTAGAAGGGAAAATACCTGTTGTATTATTTCAGGGATCAAACCCCAAATCTGATGGCAGAATTCTATTCTAACTGTAGCCTACAACAAATACAAACAGTTTGGACTATCATAATGTTCTGGGACCTTCAAGGACCTTCAATGATATCTTGGCATCTGACTTTTACTTGTGCCTATTAGTAGGTTGTAGGGGCTTTTTCCATAGATGGCATCATTAGAAAGATATTATGAAAAAAAGCTTCGGGTTTATATAGGCACTTGAGAGCAATGCACTCAGTACAAGCTTGAAGCAACAAAATCTTTATTAAGACTCCATCTTCTCCATTCCTTTTGTGTATTATCCAGCCTTACACAAAAGCTACTTTAATAGAACATTGCTGTGGTTGAAAACTCAAGTATACAAAATCAGGAAATGACAACTGAGTTCTCACATGCAAACAAATTTTGATACCTCTTTTTCAGATCATAACATAATTATTAATCACATGATGACAGAATGATCTTTACCAGACCCTTACTTTATTTGATGTGCAAAAAGATCAGGTACCGACTTCACAGCACTCTTAGGTATCCTCTTCTATCTTAGCAACATCTGATTTCTTCACCCAGCCAATCCTGCTTTTCATCCTGTATTCCAACACCTCATCAAATCTTTTTTCTCTTTCTGTCCCCTGTTGAAGAAATAAACTCAACATTGTTACTTCCAGTATCCATCCCTACCTGGGCTTGGTTAGAGATGGATAACCAGTCTAGAAAAACACAGTTTTGCTCTTGCAGTGGTGAAGAGAATATTTTGAAAAAATCATTCGCTGTCAGAGATCAGCAGATGCAAAGCCTGGTAATGATTCCAAGGAGAGTGAGCTTTCTTAGCTGCTGAGTTAGTCAAGAAAGAAGTACAGGTCTGAGCTTACTTTATGGGTACAGATTTTTTAAGGATGCAGCTGTTCCCTTTTATCAACTCTCTACTAAGCACATACAGATTTTTAAAGGCGCAGTTAAGTAAAATCCTTTTTTGGTGGTTTTGGGGTTTTTTTATACTGCCAGACTGGTATCATTGTTCCCTAGCAGAATTCTGAAAGGATTTATAAACTAGCACTAGTTCTGAGGCTCCAGCTGCCAATCACCCAGTAGTAAATGTCCCAAAACCTCTCAAATTTATCACATAGTGCAGAAAGAGGACTTGCACTAATCCTTCCTTTCAATGAGCCAATTGATAAAAACGGGGTAATAATGAAGCTGAGTGATTACCCTAACAAAGTTACCACGGTACTTGGCACAAAGCCTACTCCCAAGGAGCAGCTCCTTTGTCACGTAGATCTGGGAGAAGGTAAGGAAATACAGTCTCTCCTGCTGACGATCACTTGTCTTGGCTGCATCTATTTTGCACCTGGTTATGCTGAGTGAAAGAAGGTGTGCAAAAGTTTCAAAAGGCCATTGGCATCAAGTCTGGTACTGGAGAAATCTCTCAAGTTATAACCTCTCACTGGAACTGCTGTAATGTCAAGCTGACACACCAATAGTAAAGTAGCACACTTGAAATATTTTCAAAATGAGCAAAGGGCACAGTGACAGGCCAGTTTTTTGATTCCAGCACTGAGCTCCTGTATGCTGTTGGAAAAGTGTTGTTTAAAATTATCTTCTCTCTCTGTAGGTGAAACTCTTCCCTTAACTGAGTTAAACGTGCTGATTTCACAGGAAACTTTGCTTGGCCTGGTCATTTCTTTCAGGTGATGCAGGAACTGTGAATTCTGACACAATCCACGGTGTAAGTAAAAGCTTACTGCTTTTCTCAGTACACAATCTGATATGGACTGCAATTTCAGAGGAAGCAGCAATGCTAGCAGCTGTGTGGCTGCCAAGCTCAGAAATACAAGTACACACACAGAGTGTAAAATATCTTCTGAATTTGGTGGGCACTTTTTGTGTCTGATGCTGGATTCCTTCAATGTCACCTTCAGACTCTGAAGGTCTGTCCTTTTCCTGGCCTTGTCTGCTTGGCCTCTACTATGTCTGACAGCTTTAGCTGCACCCAAATCAAAGGAAAACCCCCTATCACGTCAAGATACAGTCTGAATCACAGAATATCGAAGCGTTAAAGTACGACTCTGAAAGAGAGGTGTTTAATGCTGACAGGTTCATTGGCACTAGTATTGGTCTTGCCTCGTTGCCTGACCTTAGCATCAACTTCCCTGTAACTGCTGTTGAGACTGAGGAGGATTATCCTTGTTACTGACAGTTTCACTGCTGAGATGGGGTGACCTGTCCTATTCTTTTGCCAATGGAACAAGTCCAGATCATAGCTCACAACTTCTGAAATGTCAGCAAGAACACAGAAACTTTCTTTAGCACTGACAGTCCTGGGCAGAGAGCAGGATGCAGCTCACAGTCACACCTCATCCCCAGCAAAAGAACATTTTAGTTTATTCATAGGGCATGTCTAAGATACACAACCACCCGTTGAGTTCACAACCACTAAATGAGTCCATGTTAGCTGTTCAGACTATGCTCCCTGTTTATATTCAGAAGCATGTACATACATTTCCATTGTGCTTCTGTCTGACAAGGACATGAAAGTGGACTTTCTTCTGTCCATTTTGTTAAACTGCCAGAAAAAATTTCATACTGGGCATTCTTACTGTTGCAATGGCCAAAAAGCAAACAAGCCTGAGTCATTAGTCAGGATCTGGGGTTTACTTTCCTCTCCCTCCACTGGAAAGTAGCAGCTATAATGCACTTCTGCTTTCTAGAGAAATCCTGCTAGAAATATTTTAAAAATCAGCCCTCATTGGGAAAAATATGGAAGTTCTAGGGTTTGACTGATAACTATTGTCTTTTATTTTTGGCCAAAAACTTTCCTATTTGATGCATTAGCTAGTGATCCTTATAAACAAGTTTGGGGTAATTTTCTTTTCCCTTAGTACCTATTTTCAATCCAGCTACTTATTCATACAGATTCTAAAGGCCTGACCATCAATAAAAAACTTCAAATTGTTTTAACAAGTCTTGATATGATGCTTTAACTTGTAATAGAATGTATGTTCCTATTACGAAGTCATCTATTTTAATTTTGTTTACATTTTGTATTTACGCTTATTCTCTAGTCCTGTATAGAGATTTTTTGGGGGTCAGACTTACAAGAGCTTTAATATAAAATCATAGTAAATGTGACAAAGGCCGGATATGTTGCTACTGACAACCTGGGTACCTAAGGAAGCAATCCAAGCATCCACAAGACAACCTCCAAACACGCCTCACCACTGATTCAGGGACATGGGAGCTGACAAATTATGTTGTTCATAAAGGACATTGCTTGGACTGCATGGACCTTGAATGGACATTTAATATTATTTACATAACCATTATCAGGCTCACTTGGTTGTCTGAAGAGGCTGTTGGAATAATTCATTTCTCACAGGTATTCTGTGAGTTCATATAACCAGCACTTATTCCTACATTCTGGAAGAAACACTCTGCCAATGATGGAATGAGCCTTCCTGCTGTCTTTAAAAAAAGACACCACTCTTCAAACTACTGTAAGGCCAGTTTCCTGTCTAATTAGCATCCTGGCTCTGGGGAGGCCTGTATTGGTAACACTTTCAAGAAGTTAATGAAGCTGTCCTGGAAACAATTAAACCTTCCACATATAAAACAGGTACTGCTAATAGAAAAAAAGGTCTTGTGATCAGGTAGAATATCCTCTTTTCCACCAGACAGTGAAAGGTGTCCTTAGATGAATTAAAACCTAAATGTGTAAGGCTAAGACTGGAGTGATAATACATCCTGTGCTTTAACATTTCCAGAAAGGCTGGCAGATATTAATTATCCAGGACTACAATTCAGTTACGGCTTTTCATAGTCTCAGCATTCACAGTGCAGGGCAATAAATGTCCAAGTGTAACAAAGGAAACACAGTAATAAGAAACAGACACTATATCCAGCGTTTGCTTGGCAGTGAGGTGAAGCAGTCAAATAGAAACAATTACTAAAAAAGAACCTCCTAAAAGTGTGTGTGCATATATGTTTTCCCAGAACACAGACTAGGACATAAAGGATAGTTCAGCTTGAATTGCACTGAAATCAATGCAACTGCTCCACTGACTTTGACATGCCTTGATTTAGGCTTAGGAGTGCCTGGGTCAGTTTCCCCTTCCTAGCCAGTGAAATTTAAAATTATTTTGAAGTTTTTCCAGTGCTACTTTTCTTTCCCAGAGGATTCTGTAAAGACAATGATACGTGTTAATACAGAGCAGTTATGGTACTGTAAATTACCCAGAATTTTTCTGCAAATACCATAGGTGTTAGAAGTCCTTTGTGTAAAAAAAGTCGTGTATGAAATTAAGTATTTTCTAAGTTATGCATGTCCTATTATTAAAATACTAATAAAGTATTTCTGTAAGTAGAAATACAAGATTGACTTGACCATGGTAGGTCAAAACTTAAAGAAGTACTGAAATCAGATTATCTTCATAAAATTAAAGTTGCGTCATGTTTATTCTGCATATCTCGACTAGTTTTCACTGTTTTAAAATCACTAATCCTTAAAAAAGACCAACCTAAAGAACAAAAAACCCCAACTCTTCTCTAAATGACTGAATCACAACAAATGCAAAGTAGTAAATGGCAACAATGAAAGGAAAGTACACAGAGAGTTCTGTCAGAAATATAAACAAATATATTTCGTTTACAATTTCTGTCTTATAAGGCATAACACTACGTAAGCCTCTAGTACAGGTGTTTACCTTTTTACAACTAGAACTGCCACTGAAATCTAAGAGAAACCAAGATGAAAATGAAACAAATACAGAACAATCTGTGTCAACTATTTCTAATCTAAACCATTGTCTGAAATCTATTTTGGTATAAGAAAAATGATTCCTGAATTAATAACTACATTTCCTTTGCATTCTGAAAGTTTTATGTTTTCATGGTGTTTTCTGGTTATTTAAAGCCATTCAGTTTACCAATCTTTTTTTTTTTTCCCGTTCCTATAATCCCAGGCAATCTGAATCTCGCTCTGACTTTATGTTTTGTTGATTTTACTTTTTTTTTTTTTTCCTGTTACATGTGCAGGGAAATCCCCATTAAATTTTAAGTTACTGCCCATTGTGGACAGCATATGTAACAGAGCTTCTACTTCATGCTCAAGAACTAGGAATTTATTTTTCTCGAGTAGTTTAAATTTCACTTACTTCTTGCCTAAATGCCTTTCCCTACTACAAAATATGCAAGGCAGCCTGTTCTGCAGTAGTCCCATACCCATCGCAGTGGCAGATGGTAACAAGCATCTCAAGGGTTAGGACTTGCTTCAGACTTTTGGGCTTGCTCTCCATGCTCTGACACCATCAACACGTTGCACAATTTAGCATTTAGAAGAGAAGCCATTCACAAACAAAGAGTCACAACCTTCTGTGGATCAGTTGGCACCATCCAGCCTGCTAAATCCGATTTGAATTTCTGTTCGCTGTGAGAACACCCTGAATGGCTGATTTTATGAAAAGTAGCTATTTTATCAACTCCACAGGAAAGAAGGCAATAGAGAACTTTGCTTTGTCCGTGCATATCCCATATCTTGAGTGTGACACAGCAGCATCTACCTCGCTAGGTATTTAAAATGCTGATTAGCCACAGGAGTGTGTGTGTAGGAATAGGGACGAAAAAACCTCCTGGTTTACAGGAATATTTTAGCTTCTATTTCAACTGGCACATAATGCACTATTTAAAGTAGTAATGCACTTTTCAGTCGCCTCCTGAACAAAGCACTGTCTTTTTTTCTCAAAAGACCTCATAGTGGTTGAATTCAGCTAGAACAATGAAGCAACTGTAAGAATGTAAAAAGGACTTCATTGGTGTTACATGGGAGATGAACTTCATGCACTTTTATAAGTTTGAATACTTGTGGGCCTTACACCTCCTTTTCACATAAAATGGTTATATTCAAAGTAATTTTGTTCTTTTCATCAAAAACCAGATAATCTGTAAGGGTATAGGGTCTTATAAACAGACTTACTACGATTTTATTTACTGATGTTCTGGTGTAGTGAAAATATCATCATCTGTCTGAAGTTCTGAACTGTTATGCCTTTATCTCTTGCTCCAGTAAGGAAAAAATGAGACCAAATATGTTATAATTTTACATCAGTATAAATTAATCCTTTAACAAAATCTCAAAATTGACATGTTTCTATTAAAAAAATGAAACATCTGGTTTACAAAATTTTTAAATAACAGGACTGTTAAAGCTTTGAGTTATTTGACCTAATGAAACAATCATCTTTAAAAAAACCTATATGCTTGACATTACTATAGGTTTTGCTTTTTTTGTTTGTTTGTTTTCTTTAAAATGCAAATAGACACCTCACTCCAGAATCTGTGTAGCTTCTAGAGAAACCTTCTGCCTGGCTGAATGGAATCTGAAGTGCAAATATTTGCATCTAATTTCTTCCACCTGTCCTTGGCATAAGCATCCTTCTGCACTGCTTGTTTACTCTATGTCCAAAGCAATTGCCACTTCAGGATTTTCAAGGACAAAGACTGATGGAGAAATTTTATTGTGACTATGAAAAAGATTCCTTACTTATAAACACAATTTCTGAAAAACTCTGTCTTCATAGGTAGTCACTCCTCCTGTCCCTGTCAGGCTTTGTAACCCTGTGGTAAGCATTCTGAGCTAGAGCCTCTGACAAACACTGCTCTGGGTTTGGACAACTGCTGTCCTTTGGTGAGTAGGTCACCAACCTGACAGATACAAAGCAATTTAAAGTAAGACATTTTGTTCCAGTATGAAGTTCCACCATTTGTCATGTATGGTGGCGTATTAGATAATCCTAATAATCCACGCAGCTTTTAAACCCTAAGAATTTTTGTGGGTGCTGAGAGTTCCCCGCTCTAAGCAGAAGATAAGAATATTAAGAACCTCCAGAAATTGTTCAGTATTTTGTAGGATCAGACTCTGGCAAGTTAGCAGTTTTGAAGACATAGCTAGTAACAGACAGCGGACAACCTGGTTTTCTTAGTAATGAAGCTGTATACGCAATCCTGTTTCCTCCTCCCTACCTCCCCAGAAATTCCTTCATTGTGACTGTCACCAAAGCAGTTACAATCCTTCCACAGGGCAAAAGAACATTATTACTTGAAGGATGATCCTTTAGCTTCACATAGGAGAAAGGAGAGAATTAATCAGTTCAGTATAGCTCATTTCTGGCTTTGATTTGCTCATGAAAATAAGCACAATAGACACCAATCTGTATGCTACCACAGCTATTCCAGAAAATCCTTCCTATCAGAACTAAATTATTTTTACAAATAAGAAGAGTTGTTTTTTTTTCCTGCGAAATGCTCTCTTAGTTATCACAATTTGTCAGAATTGTCAGTTAGTAACGCTTATGTGATATCACTGGCATGTCCAATATCATGATTTACTTCAGTTCATCTGATACCACTCTTGACTTAAAGCATCAGGAAATGGATGCTACTTGTGGCAGAATAATAAGCTTGATGAACCAATACCTTAATCAAGCCTGCCAAATACTATCTTGCTATGAATAACCTGTTCCAGAGTTCGCTGTACTTTGGTACAGTATAGTGCAAAACATAATTTCTGCCCAATAAAGAAACTTCTGCATGAGTTGCAGCATTCAAGCAGCTGATGTAACGAGAGAAATTAGCATTCATGATATCTTCTAGAGAACAAGACTCTTCTCTTAAACTATTCCCTTATCCTTCTAGAAGAAGAAAGCAGTTAAGTCCTCATTACTAACTCAAGTACTCATACGTTGGATTATTTACATTGTTACTCAAAGCACAAGTATACCTTGCTTCATCTTCCATTCTAAGAATGGATCAATGCCTTTCTAAAATCGGGTTGTACGCACATTTGTCAATTTCTGTTCTCCTTGCATATTCCTCTTGGAATTTCAGGCACCCTCTACAGCCATACACACAGTCATACAGTCCTCTCAGTATGCTGATGTATTACAACAGTCCATTTTACACCGCTAATGAAGTAAAATGATAAACAAAAAGAACAAACAAACAAACAAACAAAAAAAGGCGTTGATGGTTGCTCTATGCGCACAGGAAAAAAAAACCCCAAAAAACCAAAAACAAAGGTGCGCTTATCACTCGACTCTCAGCAGCTGCCAGCACGCAGGACACCTCGCAGGGACACGCTCCGCCACATGTAAGCCAAAAGCCGTCATATTTATTCATTCCTGACGCGGTACCGGCGCTTGGAGTTGGGTCTTCCACCGCCGCCGGCGCCCGAGGCGGGGGCCGGGCCGGGCCGCCCCG
>VZRR01013226.1:178724-228208 GCA_013398015.1 Oreocharis arfaki | reverse complement strand
GAAGCAGATTTCCTGGTAGGACTCGTGGCACTGTTCGGGACCCATGCTGGAGCAGCCTGTCTTTGAAGGACTGCGCTCCATGGAGGAGAGTCCCACATTGCAGCAGTTTATGGAGGACTGTTGCTCATGAGACGGATTCACGTTGGAAAGGTTCATGGAGAACTGTCTCCAGTTGGAGGGATCCCACACTGGAGCAGGGGAAGGACTCTTCTCAGTGAGCAGTGGCAGAAACAAGGAGTGATGAACTGACCATAACCCCCATTCCCTGTGTGCCAGTCACTGAGGGGGCAGATAGAGCTGGGAAGAAGGGAGGGGTAGGGGTAAGGAGTTTTTAAGGCCTTATTTGAGTTCTCATTGTCCTGTTCTGATTGTACTACTAATAAATTCAATTAGTATCTCTTAATTCAAATCTGCTTTGTCTGTGATGGTGTCCCGTGCCGCTAATAAAGGGAGTCGGGGGGAATTATTTTGATAGATTCCTCGGGAGAAAAAGCACAAACGTGGCAATATCATATCTGAGAACTATTTATTCTTACAGGAAAAGGGATAGTATTACTAAAGGGGAATAGAAAAAGGACCAGAGAGGGAAAAGGGGAGAGAGAGAAGGAAAGAAACAGGGCCAGCGTTATCACAGGAATTCTGAGCGCTTTATCGGCGTCAGCTCAGCAGAGCCTGCGTGCTGCGTAGCTCCCGCGGTGAGCTGTGCGCGATTTTTAAAGAGCAGCAGGCTGCGTGTCCCTTCCGTCGGCGGAGAACAGGCTGCTGTGGTTACAGACGCACTCCTGGAACAGCTCCGCTCTCTCAGAGTCGGGGCGCGGTGGCTGCAAGTTGAGTGCCGCGGGGTCGTGCTCCGGGCTGCTTGCCGCGGGCAATGCGCGGAACACGGCGGCGGCTGTCAGGCCAGATGAAAGCGGCGGCGACAGGCTGGTCACTATGAGCTGGTGCTACAGCAAGTTGGTGCGGCGGGCAGAGCAGGAAACAGCGGCGGGGGCGGTCACGGCTGGGTACAAGCGGCGGCGGCTGCGGCGGCGCCCGCCCCGTCGGAGAGGCAGCGGAACACGAGGTCGTCGCGGTGACGAGCGGGTTCGCGGGCACGGCAAAGCGGGCGAAGCAGCCACAGGCAAGAATGCAGGACCACAGGGAAGAAAAAACGAAGCGGGGAGGGGGGGCCCGAGCTGGCCCTACAGGCGAGCCCCCGCTCCCTCAAAAATAAAAACCCAAAAGGAAATAGCTCCCGTTGTGCTGCAGGTTAATGCTTTTGTGTGCTAACGCTCCTCCCCCAGCCCGATTGCCGGGCGTCCGGAGTATCTGTCTCACTGGCTAACGAGGAGTCGCTCACAATTGGATCGTGGAAGTTTTCTCTGCCTTGATTGCCTGCCAGGCAAAGCCTCCCCGGGACAGAGCTACCAGCACATGTAGAGCCTTTATAAGAATATAACATACGTTGAGGCATAAATAAAAATCAGATTGGTCTCTCTTAGGTGGTATTTGGTGAGCGATCTCTCTGTGTCCTTATCCCAACTCGTGAACCTTTCCTTTTATTTTCTCTCCCGTCTCCAGTTGCAGAGGGGAGTGAGAGAGAGGCTTTGGTGGGTGCATGGCGTTCAGCCAGGGTCAATGCACTACAGTATTGAAGATAAGTAGGATAACCTTCTACCAGTACTGGGAGTGGGTTAGGCTTGTCTAGCTCCCCAAGGACATGCTAAGGAGACTTGGATGCTAGAATGAGATGTGCTAGTACAAGTCTGAAACCTTTTGACTGCCTTCCCTGCCTGCCACTGGCATTCAGTTGCCTGCATACCATCAGCCCAAGGCTAAGATCTGATGCACACAACTTTGCAACCTTGGCTCAGACAGCTGATAAAATTGCAGTTATGAGAAATAGGCATCAAAAGGCCTGCAGAAAGGTTAAAAGGCTTAAAATTGGATAAATTCCTATCTGATATTTGTATCAATTACCTGTGATTTGTATCAATTATCAGGTGATTGACTTGCACCCTCTATAATTTCACAGATGAAACTACATTGGTGGGGGTGTTGTGTTGCAGAGCAGAATGTGTTAAACACGGCTGACTTGCTAAAGATGGTCCAGCAGGAACTATGAGAAAGATACATAAAGAAGGAACTTCTTTAAAGCAGAAGTCACATCGTTTTGCACAGAACAGTACCCCCTGCTGAAGATTGCAGAACATCCTTCAGCAAGATAAGTGAGTGCACAAAAGAAAAAGCAACATTATCGCTTTCTATGCTTTAGCTAGCAAGTAGACAGAACAAGTGGAAATTGTTATGTGGAAGCATAAACAGTATAAATATCTGCGCCTCTTTTTGATAAGCGTCCTTGCATCATCGATGCTTGGTCCTTGTGTTTCAATCGCCGTCAGTGTTGATTTGTTGGAAGGTGGGAAGGCTTTGCAAAGGGATCTGTATAGGTTGAATAGATGGGCCAAGACCAATGGCATGACATTCAGCAAGGCTAATGTTGGGTCCTACCCTTTGCAATGCACCAGGCTGGGGAAGAGTTGCTGGAAGCTGCTCAGTGGAAAAAGACATAGGAGTGCTGTCTGACAGTTGTCTGTACATGAGCCAGTGTGCCCAAGTGGGCAAGAAGGCCAATGTCCAGCAAGACGAGGGCAGTGATTGTCCCCTTCTACTTGGCCCTGCTGAAGCCACACCTCAAATCCTTTGTCCAGTTTTGGGCCTCTCACTACAGGAAAGACATTGAGATGCTGGAGCATGTCCAGAGAAGGTCAAAGAAGCTGATGAAGGGTCTAGAGAGTAAGTCACCATCCTTGGAAGTGTTAAAGAAATGACTGGACATGTCACTTAGTGCTATGGTTTTGTGGACATGGTGGTATTTGGTCAAAGATTGGACTCAATGGTTTTGGAGGTCTTTTCCAACCTTTATGATTCTATGATTCTGTGAGACAATCCATGGAGATGCAATCATTAGTAGACCAGGGATTCAAGAGGAAGAGCAAGAACAGGAAAAGGTACACAATCTAAAAAGAAAAGAACAAAACATTTAATTTGGGTGCTGTTGAAGCAGATCATTGAGCACCCATGTCAACAGACCTGGTGGCAGCTGACTGCTCTGCAGCAATGTTGAAAGGTAGAGTCCAGGACTCGCAGTGGTTGAACCTTCTGCTTGGACTGATGCTGCTACACCAGCAAAAGTGTGTAAGGTTCCTTGTGCAGGTGGAGCATCTCAATGCTTTGCTTCATACCTTGCTGGAGCCCATATAACTTTCATGTCGGCCAGAGCTACACTGTGTGCTGTGAGTTTCGTGCCAACAGACAGTCTTTGTGCATGGCCTTAGCAACAAAAGATGGGAGGCAAAAATGATGAGCATTTTGACAGAGAAAATGAAGATCCAGTTACACAAGGTATTTGTAGTAAAGAATAGCTGAAAACTTGCAATCAAGAGACTGTTGTGGAAAGTGTTATTTTAGTTCATTTTACTCAAGTTTGGAGGAAAGCAGAGGACAAGAAGTTCAGTATAAACTTTGTGGCTTGCTAATGTCAAAACCTGTTCAACTTGCAACTTCAGTAGATATCACAAAAATAACCCCCAGTCCCTTATCCAATAATAACCATTAATAACAAAAAAGACAACAAAAGAATATATATACGTCAGGTTTAGGTGTGGCAGGATGTTATTATTTTATTTGTAGGCAATTAAAAGATTGCATTATGAAAAGGATGAAAAAAAACATTGCTATAAAGTTCTAGACCTGTAAAACAGCAGTACCAAAACTCTGTTGGACTTGTGGTCACACTGGGTTTGTGTAACAAAGTTTTGGTAGTGGTGTGGCTGCAGTAATGGCTTCTGTGAAAGGAGACTGGAAACTATCAAGACTACTGAGAAGAGACCAGAAACAGGTATCAGACAGAGCAAATTTCAGCTGTGTCCAAGATGGGCCTGACTGACTGGGCCAAAGCTGAATGGTGCTGGTAGTTCCACTGTGAAAACATTATGTAAGAAAGGTTAAGTAGTGCCAAGTGGCAACTGGGAGAGACGAGTGAGAAAAATGTGAGGTAAACAGACTTGAAAAAAACTACATCAGGGAAGAAAGAGGAGAGAAGGTGCTCCAGGTGCCAGAACAGAGATTGCTGTGCAGCCTGTGGAGAAGACCATGGTTATGAGGTTGTTCCCTCTAAACCCGTGGAAACGCCACGTCAGAGTAGATTCACACTGCAGCCCATGGGGAGCTCCACACTGAAGTAGTTAGATATGCTCTGAAGGCAGCTGCCAAGAGAAGCCCTAAATCTATAATGACTGTCAGAAAGGATAATTTTCTTAGCTTTGCTGATAAGCAATAGCCAGTAGACAGAGACAATTAATGAAGGAGATTTTTTAAAAGCATATTGATTAAAGTAACTCATTGACATACTGACAAAAGACAAACCTTCAGCTCTGCTAACAGAATAATTATCAAACACCTGAAATATTTAAAGACAAGAAGGGGCTGGGGGCTATGGGGAGGGGAGAAGAGAGGTAGAGAATAGAGAAATATCTGGATTATTATCTCTGGCTATAATAGAACAGAATATTTTTAAATTAAAAATCAGATTTAAACACTTGGGGTTTTTTTCCCTATGTTCAGAGTACAGGGGGAAAGAAATCAGAAAAAAAAAAGAAAACTACTGCACATTTTTTAAAAAAATAGGTTAGTTAACATGAGCAATTCTTTTGGTGGAACGACTGTTTTTAATTCTTTTTATTCATTGTATCTAAATTGTTGCAGTAATCTTTTCCTTTGTTTGTTTATACTTCTACATCTACATGTAGATAAAATCACAGAAATCCAGTCCACTGTCTGGGCACTGCTAGAGAAGTTTTTTTTAAAAAAAGAGAGTAATAAAGAAAACTAATTAAATGTAGGGGTTGCATTCGTTCTTAATAGGAACCACTAATACTGGTGCATCTTTCTAGTACCATGTATGTTGTGCTGAGTGAAGTTCTTTATCAGCAGTTTTCTGAAATAATGCAATTAAGGATATAGAGATAGTACTAATATCACTTCATCTCTTGAGATTTCCCTCAGTCTCTGAAGATTTTTGGTGACCTAGAAATATACCTGAGATTTCTACCAGAGTCTATAGAGAACTCAAACTTTCAAGTTCAGATTTCCAATTCTTCAGCATTTCTGAAGTGCTGAAATACTTTATTTTCTTCTATTTCAACTGTTCCCCTGTTTTTATGTACTTCTTTTTTTTTCCTTGAGGTGTATGACTTTTCATTTTTTTAAAAGATTTGCAGAACTTTCTTGATGGAGGAAGAGACAGATTTATGAGTGCTGACAATTACGGATGAAGTGTATACATTTTACAGACGTAAAATATTTCCTGATATCAGCTTAGAAATGATCTACCGGTTACTTACACTTAGTTATAATAAAATTTCAAAGACTGCAATACACCGGCTAGAAGTGAGATAATTTCTATCACTTGAGTGTAAAACACAATCAGAACTACAAATATCCTTCTTGTAGGGGGAGATCTTACAAGAAAAATAGTAATGTGAATTTGGAGTACAATCCTACAGATAGAACAAAGTGCTTTCCATAGTGCTTTCCAAATTGCTTTTTTGTTGTGGAAACTTACTTAATCCCAAGTTTTTGTTTTGCCAGTATTCCATAACTATGATCCTGGGATAAAATAAGAACAGAAAAAAATTGGTGGAAAAGATATAGAGGTGAAACCAAATCACCTAGAAAAATAGAAAATTTTACCCTTCCCTTTTTGATTCAGAAATAATGTAAGAAAACTATTATTTTTATTTAAATCCTTTGATATTTTATAAATATTTGTATGATATACACATTGAATTCCAAGGGAAGAAATTTGACAAAGATTATAAAGTCGTTTGTGTGTGGTTTTTAAGAAGCATTTCATATCCTTGTGAATATACCAAAACTTGTCCTGCTACCAAAATTCAATATTATACATAAAAAATTTCTGGGTAAAACAGCAATAGAAATTAAGGGGGGAAATCCTGTGTATGCAATTTATATTTTCAGCATTTGTCTTAGTACAAATTTGTGCAGTTTATAGAACTTTGATGAGAAACAAACTGGAAAACTGAAACACTAAAGCACAATTTGACATTTTTGAGTGCAAGTTAAATGTGTATATATGTGTGTGTGCATATGGGCTTTGTAATAAATGCAACGACCAGCTTTTTAATCACTAGTATTCCTTTAAGGATTCAAGGAAGACAGGACTTCGAAGTGTTGCCAGAGCATCATGAGATTTTTCTTCACAGGATTCTCCTTGACTTCATAGCCTCTTGTCTCTAGCTGACGTTACAAACGACCCATTAATTTAGTGCCAGGAATTCATGCAGCATATGTAACAAAGGATGAAGCAGTATCTTCTCAGGCAAGTAAAAAAAAAAAAGTGTAATCTGAATCAATGTTAGAGGGAGAACAATAGTTTAGTAGTTATGCTGTTGTCAATTATAACCAAAATCTGCATTTCACAAACTAACATGCAAGGAAATTTGCCCACAGCAGTTGTACTCTATTATAATTTAATTTGTCTTCCCCCATACAAAAAGCACTGCAATGCTATATGCGAGCAAAGTCTTTTTGGTCTGCTAACAGTAGCTAATCGGCTGTCCTCAGCACTGAATTTTAGTTCAGACAGAGCACTGCTCACAAATGCTGAAGAACAAAGGTGAAGGTTATTATTTCAGGGTGATGGAGCAAGTAAATAGTGGTGGAAGATCTGCAGTCTACTGTTGTATAACATACCCCAGGTCACATGAAACATATTGTTACTGTCTCTTAGAAATATTACCTCTGCTTTGCTTAATTCATTGCAGGATTAATACTTTTTCCAGAAGCCACAGATCTTGTGAGTTTGCCACCATATTTAGATGCTTGGGCCTTGCCATTTACACCTTTGGAATTTGGGAATATACAATTAGTTAGAACACTGGTTTCAGGAATCAGAATTTGTCCTGTGAAGTTGCATCTTAATTCCTACAGGATTCTAGTGATGCATATTTTAGATTTTAGGAATTTCTTATGCCAGTATGGGCTTCCCATGGGGTCCCAGCTTCCTCTGGGCATCCACCAGCTCCAGCACAGGGTCCTACACAGATTGCAGCAGATGTCTGCTCCGGTGTGGGCCTCCATGGGCTGCAAGGGCACAGCTGCCTTACCATGGGCTGTCTGCACCACGGGCTGCAGAGGAATCTTTGCTCCTGTGCCAGGAGCGCCTCGTGCCCCTTCTTTGCTGGCCTTGGTATATGCTGGCCTGTTCCTCTCACATATCACTTCTCTCTCCCAGTTTCTGTAGTGCAGCAGTTTTACCACCTTCTTAAATACATTATCCCAGAAGTAGTCTCACCATTGCTGATGGGCTTGGCCTTGGCCGGTAGTAGGTACAGCTTGGACCCAGGTGGTGTTGGCTTTGTCAGACGTGGGGCAAGCTTCTCACAGAAGCCACCCATCTGCAACCAAAACCTTGTCCCTCAAGTCCAGTACCACTAAATGAGTGTCAAAACTGATCATTTGTTGTAGTTTCCAGCAATTTTTCAAAAGTCAAATGTTTTTAGAGTATTGTTTACATAGAGTATATGTCATACGGTCATGAGAATCTCATAGGTAGGATATGTTAGGAAAGCTTGCCTCTCCATGTGAAAGTCAGAGTAAATTTCTACTATATGCTTAAGAAAACAGGACATTGTGATTTTTGTATTCTCTGGTACATTACAGACAGTTTCAAGTAGCAGTTTTCAAAGAAAATTTATTCAAGTAGAGTGGAAAAAAAGGAGTTTGCATCTTAGCCTTGACATTCATACTTAATCATCAGTCTTTTTCTTCTGAGATTCTAATTCTCTATGCAAACTGAGGAATTGAAGAGAGCAAACCTCATAAAAAACCATCAATAAGTATGGTCAATAGAACTGATCAAGAATAATTTCTGGTTTTAAGGATATGCTTCATTTTAGAAAAATATCTGAACATCATGAAGGACCGTATTTAATTCCAAGATTTAGAAAGCTGATCTCTCAAAAATATTTTAGCATTTCATCATTAAGTCATAACTTATTTTAATCTCAGAGGGATTGTTTCCTCAGTGCACTTTGTTGAAAACTTGATCGAATTAATAGGATGGAAGAAGGAGGTAACTGTAGCTGAAAAAATATTATAACACAATTGAAGTGCATCACTCAGGACATCAGAATGTAATCTTTTATAAATCTCGGGAATGAATAATTTTATACGGTTTTTAATTTGTGTTTATAAAATACGTTCACTCCAAAAGTAGAAAAAACTATTGTAACTGAAGGATATGCATTGTTGCTCATTTTGCCAAGTTAAATATAGGTAGCAATTAAGGTTTTGTTCACCTGTTTGTTGGCTTGTTATGTTCTCTGCTGTATGATTACATACTGTTAAATCCAGCAGAGTTTCTTGAGCATACAGAGGAAAGTGTTCAAAATCTTGAAGCAATCTTTTTTAGCAAAATAATGGGAAAATACAATAAGCAGTGTAATTCTCAGTAAATTTTTATGTTGTCCTTTTTGTGATGAAGCAGCAGGTATATAAACAAACAAGAGAAGACAGAAAAGAGCTTTAGGTTACAAAGGGAAAAAATAAAGAAGATGAGTTCTCCAGGTAAGAAACTTCAACAAAGAAACTTAGATGAAAGTGGTTTGGGGAAGGTTGACAGTGGAAGAGCAATTCTACAGGTAGTTCACTTTCAGAGGCTATTTGATAAATTAATTTGTGTTATCTATTTAAATAGAAGTTTATGCTATTCACTGGAACCAAAACACTGAAGAAATCAGACCTTTACCAAATAATGGTGGTGCCAAGCAGTAGGACAAGAGGCAATGAGCAGAAACTGATGCACAGAAAGTTTCACCTGAATATGAGGAACAACTTACTTACTGTGCATGTGACCATACACTGGAACAGGTTGCCTAGAGGGGTCGTGGAGATATTGAAGAAAAATCTGGACACTATCCTACTGAACCAGATGTCTCCACCAGTGGTCCCTTTCAACCTTACACATTTTATGATTCTGTAATTTAGGTCCTACTCTCAATATGTAAAGTGAACAGTCTAGCTAAGCTTGCTGTAACATCACACAGTTCAGTTACATATGTAAAATTTTATGATGTGATATTTTTTCTTGATACCTTATGTTCCTTCCATTCCCATACTCTGCTGCTCCCTAGAGCATTTCTTGTGAGTATTCATTTGCTGTTCACACTCCATGACCAGAAAAATTGCTAGGATACTTGTATCAATTTTCAAGAAGGGAAAATAATATCCAGTAGAATTTTGAAAAAGTGACTTTTAGTGAGCCTGGACTTTACTTACAACATAATGGGATATAGTAATAAATGATGCATTGTGTAAAAAAAATCTGAAAATATTTTAATACAGATATTTCTATTGTTCATCTTCTTGTGTTTCATTTTGGGATGGCAAAGTGTACATTATAGCTGTTCTGTATCAAAGAAAAAGCTTATTTGTTTCAGATGTTCAACAAGATTTTTCTTCAAGTTTGAACTATTAGATGGAGAAAACATTCTCCATTTTTAGAAGCAGGGAAAGATAAGAATTATCTGTTTATAAGATACGGATCTGGCCTATATGTCTTATAGCACTACTGAAAATACTGCATGCATTAATCTTTAGGGATCCTGCAGGTCTGATAACGTGGAATGCACTAGTATAACCCCAACACTAACTATTAATCATGTTAATTAAGTTTTAAAATACCTTATAATAGCATTTTAAAATGTTTATATGAAGCCAGTCAAATGGAAGTAGGAACTCAATAGATGTATCTTTCTATAACCTCTCTCGAGCAAAATGATTCATCTTTAGTCAGTGATTAGTTCCTCCCTTTGAAAGGACCTAATTCTCAGGTAAATAAGATCTATATTTGAAAACAAAAGACAATTTTGTGTATTCTTTGACCATTTTAATATTGCTCCTCCCTTGAGACATAAGCTCACTCAACAAATCTTGCTCAGTGCAAATTGAACTAGACTCTGTATTCACCCTTGCAAATTGTGCAAAAGCTAATCTGCTACCAAGCTCTATGTCTGTAAGTATGTATCATTATAATTTAATTTAAAATTTGCAACTATTAACAGGATCCTGATATTATTAATAATATCCCATAAATCTTTAATATAAGCATATAAAATTCTTCATTTCAAAAATAAAAATAAGAAAAAACTCAGTCTGGAAATGGAAATGGATTTCCAGTTGTAATGCAATTATTTACGTTAGGTTCTGTAAAAATTTTGGTAAATACCTTTAGAAATGACAGTGCTTTTCACTTTATCCCATGCTCTTTGTTATGTCCATTCATGGTAGTAAACACTCTTTAATAAATATTATAAAATAACATATATATTTTATTAAATAGATCACAGAATGATAACATTTCTAATGTATCGTACATAAATTAGTTATAATTACTACTTGAAAAATGTATTTTACATGATCTATATACCCTTTAGCGTTGGAAAAAAACATAAAGACAATATTTTTAATGCACATTATGCTCTTGCTTAAAAGTGTTCTGATGATAATTGCAAATTATATCAACGTGGCTTACTTAGAATATGTTTTCCAGAGTATCTTTCTAGAATTATCTTAAGTTGGTATCTGAAAAACACATACATTGTGAAAGTTTGTGACATATAACCCATGATCAGACCCTTAAACATAGACATAGTAAATATCAGATGCCTGACTATTAAAAGTGATTACTAACAGTACCAGCAATAGCAACAACAGAGGTCGTCAGAGTTTTGTGACCAGGGTGCTTTCAGACTGAAGGGACTCAGAATAACACTTTTCACTTTCCAAGAGAGGTTTTTATCCCAAACCTATGAGCTGTTTCTGGAGGAAGACAGGACAAGTAGATCTATTTCTGCAAAAAGAACTACTGTAGGTAAAAAGCATAAATCTTTTGGTAAAGGGGAATCACATAGGATTTTACTACTTGATAGGTTAATTGAGACATTGAGAAACCAGCCTGCTGAAACATGACTCTGTTTCACATAGAAGACCCAAATAGCAGAAATAATGGCCTTCAAATTTTAGGAACAAAAAGTTGTGCTGTACAATGAAATTTAAACTAAAGAGTATTAAAATAATTTACGCAAGTAGAACCAACAGCAAGTTCTGGTTTATGAGCTTAAAAGTACAGAGAACACAACTCTAGGGGACTTGGGAATTCAAAAATTTCAAAATTAGTGGAATATAAACTATTTAGTTTGAATTTTTGGGATACATTGACACTGTCTAAACATATTATTTTTTTCTTTTTTTCCCCTGAACATTGGGAATTGAATAAAGATGATGAGACTTTCAGTTCAGAATTATGTTTACAGCATACCCAGACATGATGAATATAAAATATTCTGAACATGAAAAAAGTACTTTGTCTCCAGCAAAAAAAGGGAATTTAGGGGGTACAGAAGCCTTCATAGCTCCAAGTATGTCGAGTGAATATTTCCAAAGTCAACAAGGTGAATACAAGGCAAATCTTAATACTATGGTAGGCCAGGTTTAGAGGTTGAGTACTCCATAGATCTTCAAGATTAACAGCACTCAGTGGTTAAAAAATCTATCCAAGCTGAAGCTTTTACTAAGATTACTTCCTTTTACACCTGCTTCCACTTCAAACTTCATTTAGTCAAGGCAGCCTCTACTGTTCCCGTCAAGTGCTATCCTATTTCTGAGAATAGCTTTCTATACGAGGGAGAATGTTGAGAAATATTTGATTATAGGGATTGTCTACAGAAGGTTGAGTCTTCAAAATATAAGAATTTCTCATGGTTTAACCCCAGCTGGCAACTAAGTACCACACAGATACTCACTTACTCCACCCACATCCCAAAGGAATTGTGAGGAGAATTGAAAAAAAACCCAACTAATATTTGTGGGTTGTGATAAAAGCTTCATTTTAATTAAGGGAAAAGTAAGAGAAATAGAAATCAGAAAGACCTTTGTAAAGGAATTTTTTTCCTTCCTTTCTGCATGTCAGAATTCTGGCCATACTGGTAAAACAAAAATTATGAGTGTATACATACAATACATATATAGCAATATATATATATATATGTATATGCATGTATATCTATATATTTTTAAAATTCTGTCAGATATCAAAAGAAAATACAAACTGTATTATAGATGGTGGTTAGTTGCAATATGTTATTAGTAGCATGTAATTTCAGCTGCACACTTTAAAAACCAGATCTCATTTTCACCTAGCACCTTTGGATAAAGGTATTATCAGTAATGACTGCAGTATCTAATAAGTGTGCTCTAGAAATTTCATCCACTAGCCTCTAAAGACCCTGCAGAACAAGGTAGATCATATTATGCAGTTTTATGGATGTAGTATAATATAGAGGAAGATAGTTTCACAGTCAGTCTCTTTCTTGACTCCAGCAACGTAATTTTCCCAACTGATCTCAGCCTAATGCATTGGTAGGAATACTAGAAATTCAGATAGTGACTTAAAACAACTTACTGAATATTTTTCCATAAATATTCAAAGTTAGGATAGAAAAAATAGTTTAAAATTTCTTTGCATATTATTATCTAAACCCCCTGATTTTTCTAACTTTTCATGGTGTAATTTTCCATTTTTCATTAATTTCAACTATATGTTTCAAATACATGTATTCCTATAAGAATTTAAACTTCATCATTCATTTTCCTAAAACAGTTATTCAATCACATTTGTCTTACCTGTCCTTCCCAAATAAAATATTTTGACTTCTCAGCAATTTTAAACCAAAGCATTGTTCACTTTGATGATTAAAATTCATCACTGAAGTATTTTAAAGACATTTTGAATGAAGTGGTATTTATCTTACAACTCTCTCTTTGAAGAAAAATTTTTAAATTGCATGTGATAATAGAGATTCTAATTGTTACAAATACTACATCACAGAATAATAATTGGGATAGATTTTGTGCTTTCTTAAACATATAATGGCTGTCTTTCTTTCCTGTGATGAAATTTGACCAAGGAGATTAATACGTTGCAGTATCACATCAGCAGTAGGGAGAAAATCTCCTTGGATATGACCCCGAAAGCAAAAACCCACCAGTGGTTTTATATATAAATTCTTTTCATACAGCAAAAAAAAAAAAAAAAGTACACAAACAAGCAAAATTCAAAATTTCATTTCCCCGTGTACTTTAATTTTAATTTGTTTGCTTGCGAAATGCTTTATGCTGAACAAGTCTAGCAAATTTTGGAAAGGTGTATGGTACTTATGGTACTTTCTTTTTTGTAAGGCAAAATTCCAAGTTATTCACATAAAGACCTTTTTTCCTTTTCATTACTCTGAATTGTGGTCTTAAATAGTTGAAATAATAATTATAAATAATAACAATAAATTGTGTTAAATTTAAAAATAAAATTTGTAAGTTTTTCTTGTGCTTTAAGTTTGCTAGCTTTGTTTTTTCCCCTGAGCTGAAGAGTCATTGAAGAGTCCCCTCCATGACATTGTCAAAATTTGCACTCTCAGCCTCCAAGAAGTTATCTCTTGGTCTGTATCCCAAATACATAGAGAAAATTATTAAAAAGAAAACATGCCCATACATTTGGACTACTAAATATCATTGTCTCTCTTAGGACATGGTCTGTCATTGCCCTGCAGGAGAAAATTATGAAGCAACTCTTCCATTTTATATGCCACTTTCATCTCTGGTAAAAGATCTATAGCTGGAATACCAGTTCTGTTCTTTCATCACTGTTTATAGCTCCCGGTATTTCCGTGTGGTGCAGGATGTGTCCACTGCCCATGCTCTAGCAGCAATATGTTTAGACATTAAAGCCTATGTTTAGACTGTTTTCATTGTCGTCCTTCCAAAATTTCCCCAAAGAGCAAAAGCCAACTTTGTAAAACAGTGACAGTTTGTACCCTGGGGGAAAAGGGAATAGAATTTTGTAGGCCAATTAATTTAACTGTTTTGCAATACCGTTCCCTCAGCTGAATCTCAGATATTGATACAAGCAATACTATTGTGCAGTTCCTTGTAAACACAGAAAAGTATTTCAGCTGGGAAGGATCAGGAAACCAAAATGTAAGGATTTCAATATATTCCGACTGGGACATTCAAAACAACTTTTCTAAACTCTTTTGCAGTGATTTATATGCTATAAAAATGTGGCTTCATTTGATTTCGAATGGTTATAGGATTAGGTCTATTATCATTGCCGCATGTCCTTAAGGACTTGCATATCCAAAGATTTTTCAGGTCACCTTATAGAAAATAAACCCAGAAAGTTTTATAATTTCAACTATGTCACTGGATTGGATAAGATACAGATGAATGCATGTTTGAAAAGTGAACTAACAGTC
The DNA here is from genome assembly GCA_013398015.1 of Oreocharis arfaki. Classification (NCBI taxonomy): domain Eukaryota; kingdom Metazoa; phylum Chordata; class Aves; order Passeriformes; family Paramythiidae; genus Oreocharis; species Oreocharis arfaki. The sequence continues at coordinate 213,836 of VZRR01013226.1, read as the reverse complement.
TTATTGTCTGGACAGGTCCAATGATTAAAGAAAATACCATTTTTTTAATATGGTATGCCAGCTACAGATTACAGAAGTAATACTGTCATGCTTAACTGCAGTTATTAATCTGCCAGACACAGTAACTTGAATATCAACAAACTGGAAATGTTCGGTCGGTTGTTGAACTTGGTGCACCAGTTTGCTGCCAAATTTTAGACAAACACGCTGTAAATTAATAAGGGCTTAAGATGAAAGTCAGAGTATGGAGTTGAGAGCGTGGAAAACTGAAATTTCGGATGTCAGTCTCTGCATTGCCAGTACTGGGATGTGGAAATGTTATTTATAAGGGGCATGTCAAGTGTTCAAAATCTAGCTCTGGAAGGGTGATTCTAGCTTGGACTAGCTTAAGCAAATACAAATTAGAGTTATGATTTTAAGGCATTATTCGTTATCTAGGAAAACTTACAGTCACAGAGAGAAGCCTCATGACCAAAGGTCAAAAGGGGCAAGTATTACAGAGGAGCACAAGAGTAGAAATAAAGCAGTAAAAGCGCACTGGATTGGAATGAAGGTTAAATTTCATCTTTCTCCCCAGATGAATGATGGTATGTCACTTTCTTTGACTGATAAAAGTCACAAGAGTGACATTTTTTCTGCTATTAATGTATTTTGCCAAAGAGTGTAGAAAAATACATAGCAGATAAGATTTCTGGTTTTGGGAACTTTCCTGTACACTTTTCACCAGGTTAAGGCCTCTTCTGTTTTACTTTTTTTCTACTGAGTGTTTTAGAAAAGAAAACAGAAAAGAAATACTTTGGTCAAGAATTATGCACATATGAAATAAACCAGAAATAGAAAATAATTAAGTTAGGAGTGAGAAAAAAATTGGTACAGTTTCACAGATATAATATCATATGCATCTATATTGAAATTGATCAGTCAAATACTGTAGATCACTGTGAAGTGCATCTCTTCTTAACAGCTTTAAAAATACTTCTTTAGAATTCAGATCTAATCCAAATCTTTTTCTGGCAACCACAGAGATTGTGAACCATGACCTAAAATAACTGTTCTGGAAGCTGTGCTAGTACTTTCCATTTGCAGAATCTTGGATGTATCAGGAAAATAAATAGCTGTTGGTTTATCTGACAGGTCTTTCCAGGTGACACGTTCAACCTGAAAAAAAAATAGGTTTTAAAAATGAAAAATCAAAAAAAAAGAAAAAAAAGAATTGGCAGAACTGAAAAACAAGACTGTAAAGACTGCATGGAGGTAAAAGCCCAGAACATACATGAAATTACCTGTCATATGAAATGATATTTTCTGTGATACTGTGCAATATATACTGTAGATATATAGTTGTAAGCACTTAGTTAAAAATTGACTTAAAGGAAAGCCATAATTAAATTAATTTTTCACAGAGCTGCCTTCAAGTTATTTGGTCCTGTATAGGAAAGAGGTTATTCCTCTATTTATCAGCCTTTTTCTTAAAGCAAGTAATTATTTTAAATCATCTATTTTAATAGTAAATTCATTGTGATATAAATACAAGACCTTGCTGAGCAGCGCTGCTTGTAGTCTATCATGAGTTAGGCTAAACTAAAACCACTTCTATTATTAAGGAGGAATAATTTAAAAATTGCAGGAGGCTGTCCATGATTCATGGATAGAGATTAGGAGTATTAACTTCTAAGAAGTATTTACAAGATCTTCATCATCTTGAAAGTCATTCTGCGTAGTGTAGTTTTATACCCACAATTATAATTCATGTTGCATAGCATGTCCTTACAGGATCTTTAATTCTAACACATATTCTTAAAAAAAAGTCCACAACAGAGCACAACAACAAAACAAAAACTGTGTAGAGAGTCTATTAGAAAGGCAAATTCAGTCTTTGTTTTTCTGTTCTCACTCAGCAATTCGCAACAGACACATGCAAAAAGCCAGTATTAAATAGGTACATTTTCTGATTGTAATAAAGAACCTGTGTTTCAGCACATGACATCTGTGGCAGAATTTGCCATATCAGCATCTCATGCAAAAATAATAATGGATTTTTTTCCCCTGTTATGTTGATTATATTATTGTGATTGGTTTATTATTCACTTATGAGAGGGTATATCATCATGATTTTTGGTCTTGGCTGAAAAGAATAGCTTTAGACAGCTCACTTTCCAGAGAATTCTTCATTTTCAGTTGCTGTGATATCTCACAGCCTATATTATGTGTCCTTAAGAAAGCCAGCATGAAGATTTATTTTCCATCATTTTTTTATACTGACCACAGCCCATAGCTATGCTCATCATCAGTGCATTTCACATTCACATCCCACAGGAGCTTCCTTCTCAAATGCACGAAGCCATTTATCTTCATTCTGTGGTTGAAATCTGATGTGAATCTCTTGTCTGTGTTCTTTAATGCAGCTTGACCAGGCTGGCTGTGACATAACCAGTACCTCACATCAGGAAGATTTGGCATTTTATTAAAAATCTGTCTGTATTGCATTTAGAATACACAAAAAGAAGGGGAAAATTGGGGAAAAGTGGGGAGAAGGAGAGGAAAGGGTTTTTAAAAATGATTTATTGTGGGGTTTTAGTATTTTGGAAATAAAAATTGCTCTTTTCTAACACTTAGATTGACCTTAATGTTTCAACTGTTCAATTTTCCATGATGTTTAAACCTGTCTAAGTCTGAAAGTAAAACTTACTGATTTTACAAAGTTCTCACATCCATTTTGTCACTGTCCCACTTATGCAAATCCTCTATAGCACATTTGATTTCAGTTAAGGTTAGCACATTTACACTTCTGTTACTGCCCAAAGAATTTGTGTTTTCATATTTCTTTTCAATTTCTTCCTACTGCTTCCACTTCTTTCAAAGAATTTGTGTGTTTGTCCTGTCATAGAGGTAATTTGCTCATTTGAATAAGGAAAATGCAATTCTCTAATTTCTTTCAGTTATTTTCTTAGCTGTATGTTGCACTTGAAATATTTTCCTATCATATTACAGAAAATATTATTTTCTGCTTTTTCTTTGTATTTCTTAGAAGACAAACCAGCTTATTATTCCTGTTCTGCTGTCTGACATCTGTATTAAGATGACTTATTCTGAGTACAATCACACAACAGGATAGTGATGTCCCGCTGTGGGCCTAGACCCATGTTCGCACTCCAGTTATACAGTATCATATAAAATTTCTTGACTGATCAAAACCCCACCAGATATTTTGAAATATTATCAGAATTTTCTGTCCCATCAGAAATGGCATGGTGTAAATAATGCCATTTTTTACTTTTTTTTCATTGTGTGGTAGAAGAGTTTCTGCAGATTCAAACTCTTTCACCCTCCTTATACTGTGCATTTTAGGACCTGCATAATTTCCATGCCATTCTGAAAACACTCATTACTGTTTCTTTAAGTCTAAAATTTAATACCCTGGACTACCTTTACTTTTCAATTTCATTTTTTCTGATTTAATGATAACTAAGCCCACTACAGTGCTTGAAACAGCTATGGCATTTTGGCAGATATGTTTATTTGAAGTAACCATATTCTCCCAAGTTTAAGAACATAGTAAATTATGTACAACAGAAAGGTACTTATATAAAACAAATGAAACATTTAACAAAAAAAACCACAACAAAACAAATTTTTAAAAAGCGCCAAACCTATGCACAAAGGAAAGAGATATGATAAGGGTCTATAAAAGGTAGGAAAAGCAAAGTTTTTAATCTACAGGTAGAAAAGTATTTATTCATAAAAATTATTTTGATGAGGAAGTAGTCTACAACCTCTTATTACTTCCATCCTGTGTAGTAGAATACTAAACTGTCGCAGATCTACACTATGAATCGGGCATGGACGCAGGTTTCATACACACGCCAAGGTCTCGGGCCAACGGGCAAAAAGCCTGGCCCCTCGTTTATTTTCACACTTATATACATATGTACAGACAATCAACAATTGGATGAAGAGGTTAAGCTTCTCCAAATTGATAGGATATAAATTCAGTCCATCACCTTCCTCTGCCTCCGGAGAAGGAATGCAAAACAATTCTAAAAGTACAGCCTAGAAAAGATTCGTTACAAAAACATGGGCATTGTTTATCTTAGAACTTATGAGAAAGTGTTTCACTGCTCATGCGAACAAGGCATGCAGTGAAAAACTAGAGCAACACTAAACTACATTCAGCAACTGGAAACTACCTCAGGCAGAAAAGCCTGCCTTTGATGGCATAAAGGTGTGTCTCTGTCCCATTCCCTCCAACACGAAACCTGGGCACTTGCTGTAAAGGTCTGCTTTCTACAGCACTGACAGTTTAGCTGACATGAAGTGCTTAGATTAGGCAGATAAAATCCTATTCTGGTAGACTGAACTGTCTGTGGTCTTTGCTAGGAAGTGGTAGGCAGATGCTGACACTGTCAGGACTGAAACTGGTGTCATAGAGCAGGACCTATCCCTCTAGATGCTCCCCAGCCAGACTGGGAAAGTACCCCATCCCCCATGGGGATGCCCAACACCTCAACAGCTGCTGAAACAAGAAAAATTGATTTATGTAATTTTAAGGTGCTCAAGACTAGACCTGTGATTCAACAACTGCATCCGGAGGCTGCTCTTAGGTTATATACTTAAAGCCTATTCACCATAACCGCAAAGGTATGGGAAAAATGAGACAGAAGAGGAGCACCAATAACCTGAGTTGCACAAACAGACCACCCTGACATGGCCACTGCTGTAGTTGTCAAAGAGGGAACAACCAGCCCTGTGCCCACCTGTGAAATCTACTTGGAGTAGCCAGACAAATTCCCCCCAAAATCTCTTTCAGGCTTCAGACTATTGCCTTGCAAGGTACAGGGCATGATAGGGGAGGTTGGAAAGAAGTCTTTTGGGACTGTGCAAAGCTTCTAATGGGATGTTTCTGGGGATATTATAGAAGCAAATACAGTAAAAGGAGGGATAAAAGTGGGAAAACATGGGAAAGAGGATAAAGGACGGGTGAGATGTGGGCAGGGGGCAGTCAGTCCTCATGCCCAGCCATGTCTGCACCAGCCAATGCAGCTTCTCCTTGCTCTTCTAGATAAACTCTGTCTGTGAGGGTTTCATGGGCAAGGGGCTCCCATGGCCCATGCCTGTGTGAGAGGGAGGAGCACCCTCTCTGCTGCTGTGCTGAGTGCATGAGCCAGGAGCTGGGTGCTGACACCAGGAGACACTGATGTGTGTGTGTTTTTCCTTGGGTTACCTTAATTTTCTCTGTGTGTGTGTGTATGCACGTACCATTCATAAACAAACTTCAAGCAGTAGCAGCTGGCACAAGTGGTCTGAATCCCAGCTACAGCGGAGACTAGAGGTCTGGAGGGAAATGATATGGAGACAAAGGCTCTGCTAGTCGAATACAGCAGAGACCATAGAGCAGACCTGCTACCTGAGAAACTGCGAGCCTGAGTCGCAGTTTCTGGGGAGACTGTAGGTCTGGAGCAGCTCCTGGAGACAGTTGTTTCTGTTTGTGAACGTGTGTGACAAGAACAGCTGGAGTGGAGCTGCAGTCTCAGAGGTTCACATGTCCCTGGTGCCACCAACTGGGCAGAGTAGGGGTAGCTGCTGGGGAGACTGGCTGCTGTGACCCTTCCCCACGAAGGCGACAGTAACTCAGGTTCTTGTTAATAGATCCCTTGGGGTGGATTACAGAGAAAATACTTTGAATGATGAGTGTTTGGAAAAAAAAATAAATATATATATATAGCATTTCTTTTAGAACAAATTAGTTGCAATGGAAAGCAGGTATGTAGCTGTTCTGGCTACTATTACCTATAGTAATATAGCAATATGAAAGCATAAAAATATTACTTAAAAAAAATGTTTAAGGAAAAGAAAGAAAGGGAAAAAAGTATTAGAGTAGAAAGACACATTATCACCACCCACAGATCTGCAATGAGGCTGGACTGTTGCATCTTAGATGTCAATTGGCTGAAGTGATGGCCTTGATCCATTTTGATCTGTCGTGTGAGGAGGAAGAAGCCCACGGAACACAAAATCCCATGGGTCAAAATGTGCTCAAGCTGGGTAGGAATGCCTAGGTAGCTTCCCTGTGTGAGAGGGAAGTTTTACGCTGTCTCTTGCAAGAGACTCTGAATCTGTTGCAATGCTTTTGGGTCATATGCAGTCCTCTGGTGGAAAGGCCTGAGGAGTGGGACTGGAGGGAGCTTCGGGGGTCTTTGAGGGTTTATGATCCCTGCTCACCTGCCTCCCATTCAGCACAGTTAAGCCGGTAATGCCCCATTGGACCTTCCTCAGGGGGAGAACGGGACTTTTACAACTGGGCCACTTGTATAAGAAAGGGCAATTAGCTTTAGAAGAAGCACAGTCCCTCTTGCAGGATTTGCCTCTTATCGGCCTCAAAGCCGGGTTTGTAGCATCCAGGTGGTGACAGTTCATCCCCTCTGTCTTATGCAGACTAGCCATTACACTCCCAAAAAACTCACCTCCTCCTCTGAGGGATGCAAACCTGGCTTCAGCAAAGCACTCTGGGATCTCCACGAATGGCAAATATTTTGAGTCATTAATCATTAATAGTTAACTTTCTCACACCAAGCATCCAAAGCTGAAGAATCCACATTATGTATAAATACGAGCATGTTCTAGAACAGGACTTCAGTCCTGATCAGCTGAAAAGGAAGGAACAAGGCCAGGCTGTCAATGGGATTCAGCTTTGTGAGAAGTCTGTGCCATCCATATATGCCAGTCCATGTGGCTCTGAGTGTGCATGTGCAGCTTTGCACATCTGTGTATATTATGCATGTGTGTGAACACATTTACTGGAAACACTATTCTCAGTGTGCACATTATTTACTGGAAACTCATGGTCAGCCTCACTGCTAGTTGAACCTAGGGAGACAGAGCCAAACCAGCCTCAGAACTACCAGAAAAAACAGAAAAAGAGAATTTGGTTTTTGTTTGTATTCTCTCCCTTAGCTTAAGAAAATTCTAAAATGGTTCCTTTCCTTTTGTAGGTGTGCTACCGTGACTGTTAGGTCTGTTGTAGTTGATATCTTGTGGAGAAAAAAAAATATTCTACAGAAATCAGGTAGGGAATGCAAGGTATGTGTCTCTGTCCCAGGGATGTGATCTACGGGTAGAACAAACTAAAGGAAAAATGCATTCTTTATATAAAATAATGGACTAAAATTTACAGGTTTGACTGTGAAAATGAATTCCAGCACTTTACAGAACTCGTTTTACATATGAGGTAAATCAGCAGCTCTTTGTTGTATATTCGTAATGGAGTTATTTAACAAGCATACTAAGACTTAATGCGACTCAATTTGGAATATTTTTCTACATTCATAAAGAAATGTCTATCTGGCAATGTTTTAGACTTATTATGTTCCTTAAGATAATTTAAATTTAATGACAGTTTCTAACAAGGTACTGTCAAGGCCCCTAAAAAAAGAAATAAAGAATCCATTACCAATGCACAGCACCGTAGTAACTTCATCAGTTACTTAGGTCATCGCATGGTAATCATGTGACTACTGGTGTACACGAGTAATACTTCAGGTGGCTGACAGTTACAAAGTGGTGTTGTTTCACCCCAGCCAGTAACCAAGCCCCAAGCTGCTGCTTCTTCACTCTGCTACCAGTAGGATTGGTGAGAGGATTGGAATGGTAAAAGCTGGAAAACTCATGAATTGAGGTAAAGACATTTGATAGGAAATGCAAAGGCTGCACACACAAGCAAAGAAGAACAAGGAATTAAGTCACTGCTTCCCATGGGAAGGCAGGTGTTCAGCCATCTCCAACAGAATAGCGCCCCATCACATGTAATGGTTTCTTGGGAAGGCAAACACCATCATTCAAAACATTCCCCATTTCCTCCTTCTTCTCCTCAATTTATACACTGAGAATGATGCCATATGGTCTGGGATATCCCTTTGGTCAGCTGTGTCTTCTCTCAACCTCCCATGCACCAGCAAATTCCTCACCAGTGTGGCATTACAAAAAGGCGACGACTCAGCAATAAGAAAAATATCTTTATATTATCAACCCTGGGTTCTATACAAATCCAAAACATAGCCACATACCAGACACTGTAAAGAAAATTAACCCTAACCCAGCCAAAAACAGCACACAGACCAAATGAAAGCATTTTCATTCTGTAGCTCAATTATGCACACATTGGAGTTATTTTTCCTTTCTAATTATCTCTTTGGAACGGTGTGTCATAAATCTTATCTGATATGGTACAGTTTGCAAAATATAGCTACTTATTGTCTTCATAGGCAAATTAAGTTAAAAAGTTTGTCTGCAGTTAATAAAAATAAATAAAGAATGAAGAAAAACAGAATTACGAAACTTAGCTAAATATCGCTTTCAACTCTGCCATAAACAGAAATATTTAAACAGAAAACAGAACTCTTTAAGCAACTATTGTTACAAACTGCTTTTTAATTCCAGTAAGTGCAAGCCAATAAAGAAATGTTCTGAAGACAGTATTGGACAAAATGATGAAATCTGTTTTCTCTCTGAAATGTTTGTCTAACCATTGAATATAAATTGAAATCAATGATTACTCCATGTAAACTACTTCGAGAGCAGGGCTTGAGCATCCAATCTTCTTTTTGAATGATGTCAAAACTTCCCAAAGTCATACCAAGTGCTAGATTCACAGAGTATAATGTTGTCTCTTTTATATTAAAAAAAAAAAAAAAATGCAAATATCAGGATTGAGTCCTTAATCCTGCAACATTCTGACAAGTTTAGGGGAAATTCTCTCTGCTTGAAGGTATTTAATAAGTCATAGAATGCCACACTAGTTTTGTTCCGACTACAATAATGGTTTCTAGTATTTTTTTTGTTTTCCTGAAACAAAACAGAGACTAATCTAGTCTAATCTCTTGTTTCAGTCTACTTCGTAAAGTTAGATACTATGAAAATATTCTCTCCTGGAAATAATGCCTAGCAAGCTATACCTGTTTGTGACAATCACTGCTGTAAAACAGAAAATTTGTGTTCAAGTTTACTGAGAAACAAACAATATATGTAGATAAATACATATTTTAAATCAATTAAATAATTCTCATTTTAATCGCACATTTTTATTCTTGGAATTTAGGTAGATTTTGAATCTAATCCATCTAGATTGATTACATATTTGTTTCATTGAGATTCATAAATGTATTTTGTACACTATGTTATTTTAAGCAGTATCTCTGAAATAAATATTTAATTTTTACAAGACCACCAAACAAAATAATTTGGATTTTTCATATTTAGAAGTAGTCTAATCTTGTAGAAAGATGCCTATAGGTTATATATGAAGAATATGCCTGTTCCAAACCCAGTGAAGAGCTGTAAAAAGTTATCCATTCTTTCCAATATTTCTCAGGAAAACAGCAGTGAATGCAATTTATAAAGAAGAATCTTACAATTTTACAGGCTTTTTTGAATTTTACTTCTTTTTTGAAAGAACCATACCTTAACCACTTAAATTTGAGACTGGACCAGATTCAATTGCATTAACTTTTTTTCTTAGTAAAACACACAGAGATTCTCAAAATTATGAGGTAATATTGAAAACCTTCAAGGACTAAATTCAGAAATGTAGTTTGCCAGTTCATGCAACACAATAACTATGCGTGATGTTCTCATAATAAATCTAATCATATGCTAGCATGGTTCTTCTTATTGTTGTCATTATTAATTAATACATATCAAAAATATCATAAACAATTGTCTTTATAATTGCATTGACAAGCAGCTGAAAAAGAAGAAATTTTCTTAAGCTGAAAAATCTCCCATGCTTTAGACTGATACAGGATATTATCCTTAACCTAATATCTCAAATGATGGCATAATAATGCTACTTTTCAAAAGCATTAAGTCTGAGTACACATATGAGAGAAGCCTAATCATTTAAGAGACATCAAATAAAGATTACAAAGACAGAGGTGTCTAAATGTGGCTTATAAATGTGACATACAAGCATTGCCGTCATGCATAACAGTAAGCAGAGCAAAATACCAGATCTTCCCTTTTTGGTTGCGTGGGTTTTTTGGGGGTTTTTGTTTTGAGTTTTTTTGGTGTTTTTTAAAATAATTTCAGGAATTCTGGTGTAGCATACCATGATAGATTATTTGAACAAGTTAAAAGGGTGTGGTTAATAAAAATGAAAATTTAACCGAAAGTAAATTCTATCATATGTAAGATATACCAATTATATGTAGTTTAGCACTTTGCAAATAATGTGTCCATAATTCTCATCCTTACTCTTCCTCAGTAGTTTACTGAAAAATGCAGGTCTCCACTTTCATACAATATCTCAGTTTAATGGACTGAACACTGCAAGTACTCCTCTTGGAAAATGTAAGTATAATTGCTTGTTGTTGTAATGTTTATGCGTTGACAATTCATCAGGCACTGAATGAGTTGATAGATGCTCTGCACGATTTTTGTGGTTTTCTATGCACTAATTAGGAGTAAGAAATCCTCTCCTAAAATATGGCTTTCAAAAGGCTTGAAAGGAGTAATTTTTAGAAGTAACATACAATCTATTTACGTGACAGATCCGAATGGCTGTTTTTACCCGTGTTTTTTCATGATTTAGCAGTGATATCTATACTGTGATTCAGCTGTAAGAATTTAACCGTTCTTTGTAAATATTTCACTCATATAGCAATATTTTATTTCTAGAATGTTCCATTGATTGTCTTCTGACAGCAGCAATCAGTAATACTCATAATTATCTTCCAGATTAATAAATGCCTGCATTTCTCTTGGTATTATAAAGGATCATTTAAGCCCTATATTTACGTGTTTCTAAACAGATTTTGGCTGAATCATTTTCAATTCAATGCTTCAAGCTGATAATATAAAACATTAAGAAAATCAGTCACTATGCTTCTAGTTAAGGTAATATTGTGTCCTAGCAGATTTTTGTTAGTATAAAAATATCCACAAAAGTAAAATTAATTTTGGTCAGCTATTAAATTTTGTTATTTTATGACTGTTAAAGACCAGATTTCTGATATGTGGCCATAAACTTTACACTACCTGATTTTTTCAAAACCATTTTACCCCCCCTTATTAAAGTCTTACAGAATCTGAGAAACAGTTTTTTTCATGTACATTCTAACTTTGGAAAAGCAACTTCAAAAATATTGATAGTCCTTGACTGAGCAATTCTGATGAGTTTTGGATTCGATCCTCTACTCTCTACATATGCAAATATTAATTAAGATAAAGCTGAAAAAAATGATATATAGTTGGCAAGCTAGATATACAACAATGTTGAAAAATGCTTTCTCTTTTGTTTCTAAAATGGGAATGAGTAAGTGTGCAATGATACATTGTAGGTGCTAGTGTTAATTCTCTGGGACTTTCATAGTTCAGAAACTATGCTAACAAAAAGCAGCATGTGATATTTCAATCATTCAATCACTCATTCAGAAAATTACCCAAAATTCTGAAAGGGAACCTATATTTTATGAAACTCTATTATTTAGAGCTTTTTTCTTTCCATTGTATGTGACCTGACAAGGGTTGTAAGAATACCGTAGGAAAATACTTGCTTTATTTTAGTCTTGTATGATACCAGGCTAATTAGTCATTGAAAAAAAAAGTCCAACCTGCAACCATGGCACTACTAGCACCATGCTCTCGTCCACTGAGGTAATCTCAATTGTAAATCCCATACTTTAAGAAAAATAAAACTACCTGCAGGCAGAGCTGGCTTCTGGTAACAGGGACATTGATGTCCCCAGGTACAGCAAGCAATGATCCAGGGGCCAGCCAGGGGCAAGAGGAGATGGGACTGGAGACTGAGACCAACTTTCCTGAAATATTGCTGAGGGAAGGGATGGGTGGCTGGGCTGAAATGGAGTCCTGGGCCATGAGCAGGGATGGGGGGAAGCTCTGGGTTGGCTAGTCACCGACAGTTAGGCCCAGCTGCTCCCTCAAAGCCCTGGGCTGTTTTGGGTTATTTTGGACCTACAAGAGCATTAGCCATCTAGCAAGAATAAATTAAATGTATAGTTTATGACCTTGTCTGTGTTGTTGAGTGGGTTAAGTTATTGGTGAATGCATCTGAAAAGAGTCTTGAAAAACAATTATTTTTCTAGATGTTACTAGAATTATAGATATGATAATAAAAAAATACTAAAATTCAGTATTTTAAGATGTGCATAAATTAGAATTGCATAGAAATATCGCTTGTGCTGCTGCTTATGTTGCCATGTGTTTAGAATAATAAGTCTTAATTAGACATATAGCCAAAATATTTTTTAAATATAACTAAAACAATTTTAAAGTGTTTAGTTATGAATTATAGAAAAAAAGTGGAAAATTTTCGAAGCTCTAGGTTTACTGCTAATTTTAGGAAACCTCTACAGACACTATTGATGAAATATAGCAGATACATGTACTTACATTTCTTTATTTTTCTCTGTGAAAAATAAGCAAGTTTTAAAAACCTAGGGAAATACCCTTGTTTTCCAATAGAACAGACAGAATATTTGCAGGATAGAACAGTGTACCAAGTTCTTTTGTCATCCTACATCTCAATACATCTATGACTGAGAAACACCCTGAAACTTTGAGGATCGGGTTGTCTTTGTCGCTTCTGTAGTTTCCAGAAAAACACTTGTCCATGTTCTCTATGCAGACAGGCAAAACCAGAGCTTAACATACATATCTAGCACGTCATAAACTGCTTTCTATAGAAAAGCAGTTTATAGAAGAAAATTTGAAGGAAAGGCCTATTATAGAAAATTATACTATTTATCTTTTATTCGCAATTCTCCTTTAAGCAAACTCTGATGAAAACTGTTTTATAAAATGAAGCAGAATGGAGAGGTACAGCTCATCTTTTTCTGTCAAATGCAAAACATAAAATTAAGTAATCTTAATTTTAATTTCCATAAGATGTAAAAATGAATGTACTAGGTTAGACAAAAGATTTATCCGGCCCAACAACATCATTCCAACAACGTTGTCAAATATTTAAGTACTAAGAAAGAATATCCGGAGGAGGAAAGCAAAAACTTTTTTTTTTAATGAAAATATTTACAAGTTCACAACAAGGTCCTGCTCTGGAACCTCTTGAGCCAACAATATTTGTATTGATATTTCCATGCAATATCCCTGGTTGGACTGACATTCTGTATTGTGTAGTTAGCTGGTTTTTCAACATGAAGAGCATGGATTCCAGAATTCTGTAATGACTTCATCATGCTACTCACAGTTCAACTTTGTGTTCTCTGGAGGGCTTCCTGTTTTGAATCTGCAGATTGCCAATGTCTTTGAAGATTTCTGCATTTGAGGAGAAAGTGATCAGTTTCTTAATGACATACATGGCCTTATGCTCATCATGTCTTCTCTCACTCTGAATACTGGAGAATGCTTTTAATTTAACTATTCCCCTACAGTGGCTCTACCTTTAATTGTTTTAGCTCTTCCTCTCTGTACCTGACTGAGATGTGTTATATACATTGTGACTAACATGCAAATTGAGGACACATAATATAGATTCAGAATCTGGTTTCAATATTTCTGCTAGTTTCCTAACAGTTTTTATCATTCATTTCTTCATTGTACGTCTTTTTTTAACATTATATGACAAGGTGATGTATTTTCATAGAATGTTCTTTGATGACTTCAGGATATCATTCATGAGTAATAATTGTCTGGTTAAGAACATTATCAGATGCATAAAAATAAGAATATTATACCATCTGTACATTATTTTTTACATTCTTTTTGTGCTTAATTTCGTCAGCATTTCATTTCTGAGCTCTTCCACCTTGCTAGGACTCTTCGTAGTCTACTTGAGTCTATACTTCCATTCATAATATTTTCATCAAACACTGTCCATAGAAAAAAATACGAATATCTATTTAAAATTACTTTCATAGATAAAACAACCCTATATATCTTCTATGTGACAGTCTGTCTGAGTAAGAGTTTTGCAGGTGAAAACTGAGAATTAAGTGGAGCACAAAATTTCAGATTAAGGAGTTGTTCCTTGGCTGAGCTTATTCTGTGAATCTAATCCATAACACTGTGTTTTGGAGTTTTAAATCAGATTTAAGCATTTGGCAGATTTTTTTTTAAAATTTAATTTTCTTAATGGTTCCTTTGTTTATTTTTTTCGACTTGAAACATTTATGTGGAGTTTAATTTTTAGTTCAATGCATTCTTCTTATATAGTATGAAAAAAAAGGTTTTAATCACTGTGGAGGGAAGTGGGAGTAAGAGACACTGGAATAATCTAGTATACTTAGGTTACTAGATTAAGAACCTGAAGAATTAAAATTCTTCATTAGTGTTTCAAGCTCAGGATACACTTCTTTCACTCTTTTTTTTTTTCAAAGTAGAATACTCCAGTATGGGTGTTTGCACTGAGACATTAATGATACAAGTGCCTGTTGTACCTTGCCTTGCAAGCTGCCTACTTGCACGTGTTTGCAAGTGCAGACATAGGTAATTCTTGGGGGAAATCCATCCCTTACTTAGACAGACTAGATTATGAAGCCAAATGAATCTTACAAAGGAAAATTATGATTATAACCACTGTACAACAGTCAAAACAATCTTTACATAAAGCAAAACCCTGGGAACATATTCCTCTTTCCCTCTTCTCTCAGAAAATATATAGCCAAGTGGGAGGATGCACTCTCCAGAATGGTAACCTCTGTGCCTGCAAAGTTGTACAACAAGCTTATCTTTTCAGGGGCATCTCTGGTAAATGTATTCCAACATTGTTGATGAGTAAAAACTGTATGAATTAATATTAAAATATGAATTACTGCTGCACTGAATATGAATCAGCGTATTTACAATTTGCTGAAAGAAGATTTGCTTGGATGAAGGTGTCTGATGAATTGAAAATGAAGCTTCTTCATTATAGCCCAGTGCATTGAAACTGGCTTATGCACCCCTGCAGAAATTCAGTTCATATTTCCCTATGCCATTGCAGAATAAGAAAAAAAGTCTTTTCCAAACTGTCATTTTATTAAAAGAATTATGCTTGAGACTCTCTATGAAAAATATAATAACAACCTGCACTTTCTGTTCTCTGAAGTATTCATGAGTCTTTGTCAAGGGAGCTAGCTTTCTCAATCACATGCTGTTGCAGCTTGTTTTCTGCTTATTTCAAATCTTGTAGTGTCTTGAGATCACCTGGGAAATCAAGGTCCGTGTCAGATGTGTTGAAGCCCTGATGATAAAAGCTGATGATTGGATGTGACTGAGCTTGAGCACAGTCAAAGGCTGTCTCGAGATAAACATCTGATTCTAAAAGACTTGGAAGATGAAACTGGTGATGCCCTTACTCTATTTTTGGGAAAGATAAAGCAGAGAATACATTGCAAAAAAAAGTCATCTCTCAAAATCTCCATTGCAGGGATGCAGAATTACCATGAGAGATATGTATGTTCACAGGAAGATATGCATTAATATTCACTGCAAAATCTTACAAATGTCAAAAGATGTCACACCTTGGATAATAAAGGAGTCATTATTGAACACTTTTAGCAAAAGAAACAGATCTAACTGGAAAAAAAAAATAAAGAGAAAAGAATAAAAAGACTTTCAAATATAAATTTATGCTGATTCCTTTTTTTAAAAAAGATAATGAAAGAAAAATGTGAAGTTTACATTTTTTTGGCCTTGTATCAAAGAAACAAGTAGAAGTTTCAATACTAGGAATCATTTGAATGATGTCAAAAATTTGTAAAAAAATCATCAGGGACATAACTAGAGCTTTGCAGTTTAATCATCTGAGATCTTATCAGTTACCACCACCGACATCTCAAAATTGTGTTTGTATCTTGCTGATTTTGACAAAGCCCATGTTAATCACACTGGAGAGTTTGCACCAGTGTGAATGACTGTCCCTGCAAGTTACAAAAAGCTGTATCAATGACCTTCTCATACATGTCCAGCACCTGACCCTATTCTAGAGGGTTTCTTAGAAATTCTTTTGGTGGTAATTACTTCTTTTTCAAGACTCAGATATTCTAAATGTTATCTGAATTCCAGAACACTATAGTGCAAAATTCAAACACTTGTTTTTGTTGTTGTTGTGCTGTTGGATTTTCTTTAGTAGTGTTCAGATATGTTAATATTTTCTGTAATTACCAATTGAAATTTAGGTAGTCTTTAAATTACAATGAGTTTCTCTTTTTCTGACAGAAACATATTTTCTGGCTTGCCATTTTCTTCCTGGTCTCTTTTAATATATTGTTATGAATGGATGATGAGGGGTTTAAATAAGTCCCTGCCTTTTGCCTAGGCCTCTGGCAGCAGGCAGTAGCTTTATTGAGGTGGCCAGCACCCCAAAACCCACTCTCATTCACAAGTTCTTTAATAATGACTGATTCAGTCTATTATAGAATGAATTATTTATTTGATAGACACAAAACTAACAGACATAAGACTTAAAACAGACTTCTACTAAACAGGAGTATGGACAAAAAGAGACAACTACTATTGTAGTTATAACTACAATATTGTAGCAACTACTGTAACTACAGTATTGTAGTTATAACTACAACTAACTACTATACACAAGGTTAAAGGTACCATTAGTTTTACAGCTAGCGAAGAAATAATATAACTTAGGATCCAATGTTTCTTACCATCCAGTTCCTGATGGAGCACACATTGAAATCCTTTCCCTGAATTCCCAGGAAAGTAACCACAGAATCTGCGTCCAAACTCTGGGAAGAAGTCTCATGCTTTGAGGGCATGTGGGTAGAAGGCTTCTGCCTCTGTGATAATTGTGTGGGCTTCTATAGACATAAGAACCGTGTCTTTTGGTCAAGAATATTTATTTTCTTTCATCTCTTCCCACATTGGTTTTCCAGACTAAGATGTTGGTTCTTACCTGGCGGCCTGAGCCCTTTTGGTGCCAGTGATGACCCCATGCTGGGCCTGTGACCCACCTGGGTTATCTCGAGTATACGCACCAACCATCTGTGGTAGGGAGGAGGTAGATACGTCCCGCCACATACGTGATGAAAAGATATAAAGTAGAAAAAGTTCAGGTAACATAAAAGTTCTGTGCTAAAAAGAAAGGAAAATCACAGTGGGTTTGATGTAAAAAATATCAGATATCCTTTTCTTCCATGTATGTATTTTGAATTAAAAGCCATAATTTTTAGTTTATTATGTTCCTGAAATCAAACCAGTAGAAGAGGAAAAGAAAAAGAAACCAACTCGCTTCATCAAGCTGAGTGAAAAGGAAACCTATTTAAAAACACAAAGTTCAGCCTAAGAGTCTGACTTGAAAAGAGTAAGATCCTTTGCTGAACTGCTGACTTATTTTCAAGCAGGAAATTGTCCTTTCTGCTTAGAAAATATTCCATTCTGTTAGGAAATTATTATGGCCTGAGGCTAATCATTTCCTGAGTATTTGGAAAATGCATTATCAGTTCAGCAAGGTGAATATTCCCTATTCTTTGTTTACTTTTTTTTATCAAAAAAAAAATGATGTTACGCCTTCACTTCATTAGACACAATTAGCAGTAATATTTCAAAAATATTATGTTGGGGCAACCTGTAGAAATGTTTTATTTCTAAGACTATAAACCATATTATTCTCTACTTAGGATGATGGTCTTAACATGGTGAGTAACAGCAACAGTTTTATTTCCAATTTGTTTGAGTGTCTCAAGTTTTCCATCTGATACCCACTCCTGACGCACTAAACAATTTACAGTTAGAATAGTTCATGTAGTGTAGTACTTTGTTAAATATCTAGACTTTTTTACTTCTTATGAGTATACTTCTTTTTACTTCTAGTATGAGGAAAATGCCCCATTTTGTTATGTGTTTATATTTTCATTCACTGATTTTTGCTGATATAGACAACATTATTCAAGTGACCAGAAAGTGAACATGTTCTTAAGCATATGGTGCCACAATCATTGTTCATATTTCAAAAGCCTTCACATAGATGCATGCTGCTTCTTCTCGTGAATGACTTAATCTAAATGCTTTCTTAATGCTGTCTTTCCCTATTTAAATAACTCTAGTCTTCCACATGGAATTTCTACTGAGACAAGCTTAACACTGTAAAAGAGGTTTGAGGGTTTTAGCATACAAAAGTCTCACATTGTAATATTTCCATGGGTTTAGAAATTGGTCTAAAACAGATTTTTGAGATGACTGCCTAAACTCATGGAGATAAATGATAACTAAAGTTAGGAAGAGGTTTCAGGAAATGTTAGAATTTAGTTTACACAACTGAAGTTCTATGAAATTTTAGAATAATTAGTATTTTATTTGAGAGATTAAATAGGAATGTATTGAATTGCATTTTATTCACACTAAGAACATTTTGAAAAGAAGTTGAATTCTGGCAGCAAATCAAATTTTGAAGGTAGGGAGAAATTTCAGTATCACATCCTCATATATATAACCACATCTGAAAAAACAGCACTATTTTGGATAAAAAATTTGTTATATAATGACTGCTACTGTTTTGGTTCCAAATATAATTCTTCATTAACATTTAATCATATAAGCCTTCATGCATTCTGAAATATGATAAAAGAGGATGAGTAACCCTTTAATATGACCTTGAGCTGATAAAACCTGTTTCTGTGATAAATGCAAGTTTGCATTTATAGCATGGCTGTGCTTTCAGTTGTCAGTAAAATAGTTTTATGAAGGATCAAATGAAAAAAAAGCAACATCTTAAAGACTTGCCTAATGTTTCATTTATAGTAGGCAGAAGATACATAGCTGGCACAGTTTTATATGTAAGTCATTTATCACCCACATAAAAGCACTGTTGGCTATTCATGTAACTATCAACATAAGAGGACATATCCAAGGTGAATTGGAAAATCTCTCCAGTCATACCAGTTTACACACTGTAGATGCTTCTTTCAGGAACTGACAGGCCTAGTGATGAGTTTGGCATTTAAGTATATTCATCAATTCATTTTTCAAGGTATTCAAGGGCATGAAATTGAGCTAGTAAAATACAAATCCTATGAAGTTTCTAGTATGAAAGTATGTATTATCTTTGGTGAACATTTTAATATTCATTTTAGAGAGCAGAATGGGAAAGAAAATGACTCTTTTTATTTAGAATATCTAGGATTTTAAATATATAGGATTCACTCAGTTAAGTGTGGCATCACTTCTCATTACAACCTTAATAATATCTTAAGTGGAATACAACACTGCTTTTGATGATAGACAGGCTTACAAAAAAACTACAATATGTCCTTGTATCTCTGCAGTACAGCACATACCTTGAAGAAAAAAAGAAGCTATTAACTCACCCTCTGAATTACTTAGGAAATAACTCTGTTGGCTGTTCGTTCAGTGACTGGGTAACTAAAAGGCATGTGGCTTCAATAATAAAGGACTGTATTTCTTCTCTGTAGGTAGAGCCGCATCTTTTCACCAGAAAAAAAAACGTATTCTGAAATATCTCTATTTGAGGATTGTGAAAAAAGGAGCATTGCTACTTTATTGTGTGGCTTTAATTTTTGCTCGAGAGTCTAAAGTGGGAAGTAAATAGCAGTCTCCCATGCTGCCGTTTTCAGTATCTTAAGTCTCAGGAGGGAATTTCTTTCCTAAACAGAGAAAAGGAGTCAACTGGGTTTGCACTACCTAGCCATCAATTCCTAGTGGAAACCAGGGAATGAGAAGGAATGTGTACCTTCCTTTTGCATGAATAGTTTGGAGGAAAAAAGAAAAATGTTTAATGAGAGTTAAAAGTGTGATCCTGTTTATTTCACTGCATCTGCAAGCACCCAACCTAGTGTAATGAACTACAGACTATTCCTTTTGAAGAGGTATAAATGTGTTTTTCAGGATTGGAAAGCAAGTAAATTCAGTATATTAGGTGGTCTGTAAGTTTATTTGCCACCTTGTTTAGAAAATGCTTCAAGAAATTACTTTCCATAATGTCATGGTAAAACCCCAGGTGACAACTTAGTGCTGTCCAGCCGCCTGCTCCCGCCCCCATCCCCCGTTGTTTGCTGGAGCTCAAAGCTTAATCTTTGAATTGAGTACCTATTAATATTGAACATCTCAACCAAGGTATCTAAAAGTCAAATTGAATCTCTACAAACACATGCAAATGGAGGGTCTAGTTATTTATTTATGTTTTTGTGACTGAAATAGATGGATCTTCCTTTATCAGGAATACTGAGAAGCATTTTACTGCACAGGAATTCTAATTGTGTCTTTCAGCACAAACAAAGGCAGCAGAAGTGTATTTAGAAGCTGGAAATCTAAAGGCTACCCCATGGAGAACTATTTTTAATTTACAGAAATCCTTGGACCCAGTTAGCTTAAAAATAAACACCTGCAAGAAGCTAATTGAATTTACTAGGAAAGTAACTAAATAGAATTCCTTCATCCTAGCATAATGAGCTCCATATCAAGTTACCCTAGTTTTATATGACAGCACAATATATTAATTGCTTCAGTGTTTATTTATCCTTGTAGGGCATAGGGAAGAAAAAAATTCCTTAGCATACAATTTCAGATTTACCAGGAAAATACCTCTTCCTAAAATGAACGTATCAAATGAATGATTTGGTTATTTAAAAAAAAAATCTTGGAAAACTTTCACAGTTTTGTATTATCCCTGTGGAATTTTCCTATGCATGAAATATCTGGGTATACAATTCTAAAACTCCATCACAAACCTACGCAAAAAGTCTATTGCATGCTATATCTATCTATGCATGTTCTATCTATTGCATATAGAACACGATAAACATTTTGTGCTTTGTAAACAGCTCTCTTCTTTATCTGTAAAAATGCTTAGTTTAATTTCTTATACATTTGTTATATCTATTTCAATTCAAAAGACACTGATTTGCCTGTATGCAGAATAATAATTGAAATTCCAGAAACTAGTCAATAAAAATTGTTTTATAAAATACATCAAGAACAGAAAAGTAACTGAAAAGGTTTTCTTTAAATGCAAGTGGGGTTTATGTAAATTCAAATGTAAAAAATTGCTATAAGAAATACATGGTCCTAGTAAAACTTCTTAAACCTAAAATAGGGACTAGATTCTTTATAATTCTTTATAAAGCATACAAGAGGTAAAAAACACAGTTTAGTATCATTTAATGGGTGTATCAGATGAGCACTTTAAACTTTTTTTTTTTGTCACTTAATCCTTTCTTAGGGATTGCTGTAATCACACAAATAGGCACAAACACTCTTGCATCCCAAATAAAAAGTATAGTGAAAATATAAAATATCCTGAGTTTGAAGGGACCGTAAGAGTCATCGAAGTCCAACTCCTGGCCCTGCCTAGGATGACCCCTGTGCTGGAGATCCTTATTAAGGAAGACTAAAACTGGTGTCAATTTCTTTAGCTATAGAGTGAACAAATCTGACCAAGTCCAAGAAATAGATGTGCCATTCATATTTTTTTTTATTTTGTTCTGAGTTTCAGAATGTTACTGAAAGTAGTATTTGCTATTGCCTACTTAATTCTTTATTAAAATTAAAAATGATGATTTCCTCTGAGGCCTTTATATTTTACAATGCTAGTATAGACAACAGTGAAAAATTTTGGCTTAATATTTCATTCTACCAAATTTCATTATAAAATGCTTCAAATTAGCTGATCTGTTTGTCCTGAAAACAAATGGAAAAAAGGTACTAAAACCTTCCATTTCAACATTTTCAGAAGATGGCAGTCCATTTCTAAAAAGCGTTTAATTTTGGATACTTCTAATTTAACTTAAGTGTAAGAATTTGAAGGGTGGGAAGGGTTATTTATTGATGTATAAAACTGTTTTTGTGTGCAATCGTCATGTACAAAAGTGTCCTTCAAGTGTTTCCATAATCCCTGCAATACTGAAATGAAAATTTGGATCCTGTGAAACAAAGAGAAATTACCATCATTATTTTTTAAGTAAACAACTGATGCATAGAGTGATTTCAGCTAAATGCTTCCATTAATTCCAGGTGTTCTGAATGAGATCACTAGTAGCTAATTTCCCCCATGATTTAAGAGTGTATATTCCAGCAAAACTTTCTTTGTCAGGGCTTCCAATTTTTCTAGTAGTCAAGGTTCTGAGCTTCAACACATGCACCCAAAAATGAGAAAAATGCCATTAATGACTGTGTGTAAAAAGTCTGGGTTTTAGTCAATTAAAAGTTTGTATCCAATTAAAAGGTGGGCTGAACATCATCTAGTAAGAACTTCATACCAGATGCAAAGATATTATCTAATAGTCCAAATTAGAATTCAATTGTCTTCATAAAGATATACCATTTTTTTTACCTTCCTAATAATCCTACTCCTACAAATATATAGATGGTCCAACTCCTTTGGTGGCTGCCACTCCACTGCTGAACAGAGCACTGAAATATTTGATTATAATTATCTCAATATTTCTGAAGCATCAGACCCCTGTAATTTACAAAACCTTCTAGCTCTTCAGATTTTTAACTGAGACATTCTGTATAGACCCTGATGTTTTTCTTTTATTTTTTTTCATGAACACTTGAATTCCCTTTATTGCTATAGCTATATTAATCCCTTCTACAATTGCAGTACTTGAAAAACATATAAAAATTAGCCAGTTGAATTTTCATCTGTCCAGAAGTAAATTGAAAAAGTGTGGGACTTTCAGTATGCTCACCGGTAATCCTGATAATATGTTTAAGGAGTGAAATTATGAAAAGAAGCAGTCAGCAGTCTTTCTCAGACTTCAAAATCCAAGCCTGTGCTTTGAGTCTATGAGCTGATCTGGTGAAAGATGAGCCCCTGTTTGGGCTGTGAAGATGGGGAAGGACTTTCCTCTTATAGTGCAATGTTACTTCTCACTGACTCTTAAATTCCATCTCTAACTGAAGGAGAATATTCTGCCAAGAATAGAAATGTATTGTGTTATTAGCAGATCCTAAATGTATGGGACAAAATAAGTTGAGTGAATGTGACATAAAATCTTCAACCTTTACTTAACATTTATAAGTAAAATAAAATGCATTCCTTGCCATTGGATAACACTCCTTAGCAGACATCTTCAAAAGGTTTTACTAAATGATGGAAGAATGATCTCTTGAATGGAGAGAGATTAGCTTCACTTAGCTCAAAGATTAAATCATCTTTAAAATTGTAATTTTTTAACAGGGTTAAAAACAGAAGACATAAATGGTATATGACATGTCACCATGACAAAAACAATTTTCTCAAAAGCAGTTATAAAGAATGAAATCTGCTGTTAAATTGCATAAACTTGTCATGTGCTATCACTTAAAAACACAGCTTGCGTCTGAATTTGACATTAAGATGACATTGAAATTTATAGGCCAAAAAGGAACAGATGTATCCATTAAAGCAAACAGGTACAGCCAAATTCTTTGTACTGCTACTGAGAGGAAAAACACCCACTGGTGCTGTATATAGTGACTGTTTCTTTGAAGCTAATAAAGTGCAAAACTTCCCGTGTTGCTCTATAAACCCTCACTGAGGTGTTTGACAGTCATAAGAATTAGTGGCTGGATTTAAGGAACATGAAGCACTATTGAGAGAAAAATTCTGCCAAGTACTAGAGGAGTTCAAAAATAGCTTGATATGACTAATTATGCATAAACGAGTTTTGCTGTGATTGCTATCTACTTAGTGCTTGTTATAACATACGTGGCTGTACTGTACCAGGATTTTTCACAAGGCCTCAGTATAGACAACCTCAAATTGATGAATAGTTTTGATATTTTCCAGGAGACTGATTGTAAAGTAGAAGTTATTTGGGTCTTCATTGATCTCTGAGATCTAGTCACATCAGCCATATGCAAGACCTAAATTAAATAACTTAAGTAAATGTCAACTCCTATGTCATCCCTTAAAAACATGTGGCCCAGTCCCAGGTTCTGCTGAAGATGGCTGAAGTCCAGGTTCAGCTGATAGCTGAAGGTGTACACAACTCAGTAAAGGCCCTGAGGTCAATGTGCCTTACCTGAGCAAAGAGCAAAAGTATTGGCATTGACAAACTTAGCAAGACACAGTCTTCCCACCCATAAAATTGAAATTTGGCAGTGTCAAGATGGGGGTTTAAAGATCATCCTCTTTTTGAATTGACAGTCTTTTGCTGAGTCCAGGTGACCAATTTGGAAACTTTGAAATTACAGGTATCTTTCTATAAAAGACACAGTCTTCTAAGCAAATCACGGTGCAGGCAAGCTGTAATTAATTTCCTCCTCTGCTATTTAGCTAAAAAAACCCCCTTCTATTCTAAAAAGTTCATATTAAAACTATCTAATAAAGTTTTATTACTCTTATATTATTATGTGTGCATTTGGTATTTCATCTCTATATGCATATAAATAGTGCATATGTATATAACTTGCATACTTTAAATTTTTGTTACTCAAAGCTTTTTGGCAAAATAGCCCTGAATGCTAGTGTTTTCTAGAATCAGTGGGTTTCCTCTAGAAGACTGTTGTTTCTGTCTACACAGCAAAGAGTTGAGTCACATAGCTAATATCCCTGTATAGATAGAGAAGCTGTAACCTGTGCTTGCACAATTATAATGAAGTCTGATGGTTTTAATTGGTCGTATCGATTTGCATAAAAATTTTCTTAGCTTTCTTGTGGCCTTTTTCCAGTTTGATCTATTTTAGTATCTTAATTTTCAAGAGCATTTCTCCTTGCTTAAAATTAATGTCTGACAACACCAATAAGCACTTCGAGGCACTCTTTTAATTCCTTTCATTTATCTTCAATAAACTGTGTAGGTAGACACAGGCACACACAAAAGGATGCTTCAAATACAGCCATCTCAGCTCCACAAATGAAATTTCTAAACAAAGCTTCCAGTCACCTAAACTGAATCTGAATAATTGAGGATGCCATCCAGTCTCTTAGTAATAATCTTCTGCTTAGCTGAATAATTTTTAGTGGCTCCAGGATTATAGAAAGTTGCAAAAGCCAAAACAACATGTGCAACCAACCCAGAGAACCTCAGTGTTCGTCCTAATGTACCCCATGACTCAATAATTACAGTTCAGGGACGAGCACAATAAACTGAAGCTTCCTAAATCTTAAACTACCAACTCATCAAAGCCCAGCTGCCCTTGAAGCAATAGAGTTTTACAAGGTTCACAAATTCACAAACACTTGGGAAACATCTATGTTTTTTGATTTTGTCCCTTTGTAAAAGAGTAGTGAGATCAAAAATCTCTTCAACTCTTAATTAGGTGATCTGACCCTGCAAGGCTTCCTGACCATCCAGACTTCTTGTATGAAGCAATTTTCTCTTCTAACACCTCTTTAACTGGTTCTGTGCAACGTTCTTAGTGTCTGGAGCACTGCTAAAAGAAATGGAAGGAGCCTGAAGTCCTAATTAACACATTTTCAGGAAGGATGAACTACTCATCTTAGCTTTGATGTTTCTTAAAGAGAGAAAAATAATAAAACAAACAAACAAACAAACAAACAAACAAACAAACAAAAACCACCCAAACCCCCCATAACAAAAAGAAGCAAAAAACCCAACCCAAAACCAAAATTCCAACCAAAAAAAGCACATGAACCAAAACCAAACAACACAGATGCTTTCATCCCTAGAGCAGCACAGTACAAAGTTTTATTCGTATCCAGCTGCTGCTACCACTCTCCTGTACCATCCTTTTGATACAGATGGATTCTCTCTCACCAAAAAAAGAGTAGAAGATGCCACACAACCCATTGAGTCTTCTACTGCACTGTTCTACTTTTCTTTTTTGGATAAGCTTTTGCAGGTAATCCTAAAAGAAAATCCAAAAATAAAGTTTTCTTGAAATACATTCCTGTGTGGCCTTGAAATACAAAGAGAGTCTCAGTTCTTCCATGTTAGAAAATGCTTTTCTCCTCGTCTCTTTTTCAAAAAAGTCTTCCACTTGTTGTCAAGACAGCACCTCTCCCATGAGGTACCAACAATTATTTGTTTATTGTATGGCCCCAGCCAGGGTGACCCAAGCAAGGCTTTGATAGTGACTCCAGGCAGCCTGGAAACCCAAACCAATCAATCTGCAGCCCTTACCCCTCCAAGAGCCCTCCTACTTGCTTACCTCCTTTTCTCTGTCCTATTGTCCTTCCAGATAAACATCCAGTCTGTATTGATTTCCCCCCTATTTGTCATACGTTATGTCTGCATGGAAATTTGATATTTCATAAACTTACAGGACCATGGAAGAATTAAGTTTTGAAGGCCTCTCTGGAGGTCCTGTAATCCCACCTAGTCAGCTAGAACAGGTTGCTCAGGGCTGATCCAATCATGTTGTGAATATCCCCAAGGATGGAGAATCCACATTATTTGTGCAGCTTGTTCCAATGTTTGAGCACTGTCACAGTAGAAGTGTTGTCTTATGTTTGAATGTAATTTTCTTCATTTTCACTTGCATCCACTGACTTGTAATGTCACTGAGCACCACCGAGCAGAGTCTGACTTCATTTTCTTTAGACCCTCGTGTAAGCCATTTAAACACATTGGCAAAATCTCCTGTTAGCCTTCTCCACTTCAAGCTGAACAACCCTAGCTTTCTTGTCCTATGTCTCTCGTCCTATGAGAGGTGCTCCAATCTACTGACCATCTTTGTGGCTTTTTACTGGGCTCAATTCTGTGTCTTCATGTACGTCTTGTAATGGGGATCCTAGCACTGGACCCAGCACCCTGTCACTCCAGATGATTCTCATTTGGGTTGAGTAGAGGGGAAGGATCACTCCTTTAACCTAGTGGTTGCTTCCTCATGCCATGCAGGAGGCTGTTCATTTGTTTTATCCGCAAGGATGCTCTGCAGCTCATATTTAGCTTGGTTTGCAGCAGGACTGCCAGGCCCTCTTCTGCAAAGCTGTTTTACAGCTAGTAAGACCCCAGCATGTATAGGCACATAGAGTTATTCCTTCTCAGCTGCAGGACTTAGCACATCCCTCTTGATGAACTTTCTGACATGCCTGCTTGCCCATTTGTCCAAGCTGGAAAGGTGCCTCCAAATGGTGGTATAACACGTTTTCATACCGCTATGTAGGCAGTCTCAGCCTTGCACAGTGTTACTGATAAAGTTGCCGGGGCACTGCCTTCCTTGCAAGATCATACGCTGCAAAGATTCCCCTGGGCTCCTCTCCATTTTTCTATGGGGTCTGGCTGCTTCTCATAACTTGCCTCTGGACCTGCAAGATCCAGCCCTCCCTGATGGTGCTACCTGCAACATTCATCACTTTGTTATTCAGTTGTTATTCAGCATAAATATGATCAGCATTTTTTCTGTTCTCAGCAGTCTTTTTCAACATCTTCTTCAGTTGTCTAAACTTCATTCCAAAACCTAGTCAAAGAGTAGTTGCTTGCAGTTCTATCATTATACCTCTTTGAAAATGCATGCAAAACATATTTTCAAATCCCATCATTTATGTACTGTAGTTCAAAATAATGTTACGCAACATTTTAAGCTTTTATATATTTAATAATCTGATTGTGACAGAAGAAAAAAATGGTTCTGATTTCAATATTGAAGATTTCCATAACATTACATGGTTAAAAAAGAAAAAAAAAGAAAGGAAATTATGAAAGTGCAGAGGACATTCTGTTCTGTTCTGTTCAAAGCTATCTCATAGAATACTAAATGAAGTGTACTCAAATGATCGATAAAATATGCAAATCATTGTGATGGAGTATGTTGTTTTTACTTTAACACACTATCATTTATTTTCTAAACACAATCTTGTTATTGATTAGATGTGGAATTTATTTTACTCTTAAATTTAAATTATGTCAGAAAAGAACCAGTGACTTATAAGAAAATATGTTGGATTTTTAAAATGAATCTTAAGACATTTGCCGCTTCTGGAAGCAATCCACTACTAGCAGTATACAGAGAATGATTTGAATGCCAATTACATACCATTTCCTGCAAAATAATATGCTGAAGCCAAATCAACATTTAGGTCACAGTATTTGCAATGTAAATGAGAAAGAAAAAAATATAGTCAGCTATGGTTAGCAGTGTATTAAGTTTTCAAGATCTTTTTCATATTTTATTAATTAATTAATTTATACCACTGAGTCAGGAAACTGTTTCAAAGGGACGAGCTGTTGGATATGAAAATCTGTTTAAAATGAATGATTTTGCATCCACAGTGATTTTAAATACATGATATATTACACAGTTGAACCAAATGCATATTTAGTCACTGTCAACATCTCTAAAATATCCAAGAAGATCAGCTCCATTACACTTTTTTCTATTCTGATACTTTTTAATAGCGTGTTAATTTTCTCTATGGAGACACAAGTCTGTTGCCCTTCTCTGGACACACTCCAGCACTTCAATAGGTAGAGAATGGTCCAGAATTCAACACAGGACTCAAGGTATGGCCTTACCAGGGCTAAGTACAAGGGGCCAGCACTGCCTGGTCCTGCTGGCCACACTATTTCTGACACGAGCCAGGAGGCCATTGGCTTTCTTGGCCACCTGGGCATATGCCGGATCATGTTGAGCCAGCTGCTGACAAGCACCGCTGAGCCTTTTCCTCTGAGTGGCTTCCCAGGCACTCTGCCCCCAGCCTGTTGTGCTTCATGGGTTGTTGTACCCCAAATGCAGGACCTGGCACTGCACCTTATTGAACCTCTGCAACTGGCTTCAGCCCACTGATTCAGATTGTCCATATCCCTCTGCAGAGCCTTCCTTCCTTCCTGCAGATAAATACTCTCATCCTGTAGGAGACCGGAGAAAATGGTTACTGGCTCAAAACAAGTGAAATATGTGGGGGGGAAGAAGGGACACACAGACACACACAGACACACACGCTTCTGTTGTTTTGAGCCAGTAATCATTTTCTCCAGTCTCTCACTGGCTGTTGGCTGCAAACTTATTGAGGGGGCACTCGATCCTCTCATCCAGATCATTCATAAAGATGTTATATAGGACTGACCTCAATACTGAGCCCTGGAGGACAATACTCTTGACTGGCTGCCAGTTGGATGTAACTCCATTCAGCACCACTCTCTGGGTCCAGTCATCCAGACATTTTTTCTACCCAGAGAAGAGCGCACCCATCCAAGCCACGAGCAGCCAGTTTCTCCATGAAAGTGCTGTAGAGATGGTGTCAAATGCTTTACTGAAGTCTAGATACACAACATGCTCAGATTTTCCCTCCATGCACTGAGGGTGCCATCTTTTCATAGAAGAATATCAGGTTCATAAATAGTGTCTATGAATTTGACTTGATAGTTTTCAATGGCCTTTTTGGATTTTACACATAGTTTTTTCTTTCACTTTACTCCTTTGTTGATTTTGAATTCCTAAAATGCACATGCCATATTCATATCATTCTTCTCACCTTCCAGATGCATCAGTTGAATGAAAATTTATGCAGGAGTTGCAGTTTACCATTATACGCACTGCTGACCATTTCTTCTGTGCAGTGTTGTAGCATACTTTCACTGTCTGCATGTCCACTTCTGTGAGAACCATTCAAGCTGTTAGGAAGCAATGGATAATCTGTGTGTGAATTTCTGATGACAAGCAGCTGATAATTAATTCTCTTTGATTTTGTTTTTTCCCACCTAACCTTAGGGTGGGATGTTTACTCAAATGTTTAATGTTGCAAAGACTGTGACAACATCCTATTATATTTTCCTCTAAATAGCTCAACCCAACCCTCTTTTTCTCAGTTACTGGCGGCATTCTGACAAGTCTTAATGAAAAATGAAAAGGTGTCCATAATATTGGTGAATTGGTCACCAGAACTTATTGTACTATTAGCAAGCTGGTAACAAAAACTTGCTTAACATCTGGGAATCTGCCATCTTTATCATATACAATAAAATAGGTCTTTCCTGCTGGGCTTTAGTGATAAGAAGACCACTACAAACTAGGACCTAATTGTTTGATGCATCTTTAATCCAAACTTACGTAATTCTTCCAGAGATAAGGCTAATGGAATTATTTAAGCCACTGATTGTAGTAACTGTTGAGATTCTAACCTTTCAACCTGAAGGAAGAAAAAGAAATTTGATGTCACAAAAATTCTTATTAAAGCCTGAATATTTCTTTTAATATGGCCATCTCTAAAAGAGAAATTTCTGAAACGAGAAGATATCACCATCTGCTGTTAATGTCTAAAGAATGCTGCTAAAGTTATATAAACTTGAGACCCCTTCTTTATTTGGTTTCATCAACTGTCAGTAGGAAAAAACTAAATTGTCCTTAGCAGACTGCAACATTAATTGGTTTTCTCTGGGTGGAGAAAGCAGGAGGCAAATTACTTCATTCAAAACAGTGCAAACAGCTGACATTTAAATCTTGATAAAAATTGTTTGTTTCTATATGTTTATTTTTTGTTTAGTTTGGGGGTGTTTCTTGTTTGGTTGGTTGGTTTTTTGTTTGGGTTTTATTATTGTTTTCATTGAGATCCTTTCATTAGAATGCACATTTTTGTCAAAATAAGGCATTGCACACTGTTTTCTTGCCAGGAAGCTCTGGGCTTCTGCTACTGTTTCTTCCAGGACAAGAAAACTCAGAGATACTACATGGCCTGTGGGAAAAACTGAGAAAGTACCTGTTTTCAGAAGCTTAGTTGTGGATCAAATAATTCAATTGACATGCATTTAAGTGAGACATCAAAGTAATTATGGTGATTTACTCAATAACGGGTTCTCAGTTAACTACTTTAAGCAAAATTTAAGCCATGAGTTTTGCAGGGAATAGAACAATTATGTTAGTAGTCCAAATTCATATCAACAGACTCCTCAAACTCATAAATAAAACAAAAGTAATTAAGAAAAGGAGAGTTTTATGATACATAATTTTCCTTTTTGTAATATAAATTAGGTACTGGATTCAGAGACAAAGGAGTTCATCCATATACTCCTATGGAGTTTTTAAATATGTAAAAGAGTTCTAACTTGCTAAGAAAGGAAAAATAAAACCCTTCATTTATCAAGGCAGTGAAACACTAAGACGAATTACAAGCAAACAACTTCAGAATGTATTGGTCCTCCTAGCACCATATAAATAGAGAACCCCCCTGTTTCTTCAAAGGAAAGCTGATTATCTCTTGCTTTATGCTGAATATGATATGTATCTTAGGAAAAACAATACATTTAGGCAGTGGCCTTCTACTCTCTGTACCCAGTTCATCTGCACAGAAACGAGCAGACAGAAACTCAATCAAGACCAAAAAAAATCAGTTTATGGCTGTACCAGCAAAGTATTCAATATATGAGTATAGCTAAACAGCATATTTAACTACTTCTTCAGAGCTATTTATGTTTCTTCTAACAACTCTGTTTGGCTTTATTCTTTTACTTTATTCACTTAGATCAAATTAGAGAGAAAATATTTTTGAGTAAGACAAAGAAGAATAGTATCATCAAGTACAGCACAGGGGAATATAATGTAAGATTTTTAAGGTGACATTAACCCTAGGGAATGGTCTGAGGTTGTATCAGGGTAAATTTAGGCTGGATATTAGAAAAAGAGTCTTCACCCAGAGGGTTTTTGAGCACTGGAACAAGGTCCCCAGAGAAGTGGTCACTGCACCAGCCTGTCAGAGTTCAAGAAGTGTTTGGACAATACTATCAGGCTAGTGGTGTTATTCTTGGGAACGGTCCTGTACAGTGCTGGGACTCAATGATCCTTCTGGGTCCCTTCCAACTCAGCATATTCTATGATTAACTACTCTAAAAACAATAGTTACTGTAGATGGAACTAGACATTGATCTCATAATAACTTTCCAAGAAAAACTAATCTCAGATTGATTTTAGTTATTTCTATTGACATTTTTTCTACAGATGTTTGCTAGCAAATGGCACCAAACATGATCAGATCAGAAAGCATTACAAATATATGGACATATGAAAAACAGCAGAGAGCAAATTTCAGTTACTGCTCTTAATGTTTGAGTTAGCCATTAAAATTTCTTATGTTTTCCAGTTTCCAATGGGATTAGTTTTCTTAGTGGCACAGAATATGTAATTAAAATGTAACTATTTAAAAGTAGTTCCAAGATTAATTCAGACTTTCTACATTTCACATTGCATGGAAATGGATAATAGGTGGTATACCCATTGACAGCAAGAATCAATATCTAATTACCTACAGCACATTCCAGCAAGCCAGTATAGATGAAAACCTGAAGCATTTATTTCTAAGAAAATCCCAAGGGTAGATTCAATAACGTTCTTAAAATTACTTCTGAAAGTCATTTACATACTTATTTCATAAAAGCTCCCCTTTCTTTACCCTGGTAATATTTTTATTAGTTTTCCTTGATGACTGTTTTCAAAAGTTGCACTTAACCTTGTAACAATCACAACTGTTTTCTCTGAAATCAGACTATTGAGTTGTGCCTACTCTGTATACAATTATGCATTAATTTTAGAGAGTAAAGTCTTCAAAATTTGTATTTTGCACACTGACTAATTTGCGTAAGAATTTACTAAAGAGAAAACCACACATGCAACACTACTGTTGGTATATGTTTTTGCATGTTACAACCCATGTTTTAGTCACCAAAGGGATGCAACTGATAGAGTAACAGGGGAGCAGGACTTGATGCAGACAAACCTCTGACATAATCCCAGGTTCTCGAGAGAGCTTCTTAACTTGTGCTACATTAAGTTGGAATTTCTGTGAGAATGGGTATTTTTTTTTTTATTTCGTAAAATATCCATTTCTTTGGAAAAAAAACCAAACAGTGTTTGCTCAAAATTTCTAACATTTTAGTTTAAAAACTTGATATTACACTTCCCGAGCATGGAGGATATTGTCAGTTTAACTCTTTTACTCTAAGGTACTGCAGGAAGCCGTGGCTCTCCCTTGATTCTACAGCCAAATTGTCTTTGAGGTAATTAAACACTGAGAGGAAAAGAACTTGGGTAGCCAACCCCTACCAGTGTTCCAGGAAACTGATAAAAATATCACAGATACACAGATGGGAAAAACCCACAAAATTATTGTTGAGGTTTAGGATCAACACTCCCTCTCCCCTCCTCCCACCCCCTCATGTGAGAGAAACAGAAGGCAGAGATTATGCATTGAGATAAGACCAATTTACTGTTAACAATGAGATAAAAAAATAAACAGTAACAGCAACTATGTCAGTAACATAATATACAAAAATAGGGTGGTTTACATACAAAAATTGCTCATGGAGCCTGAACTGACATGGCACAACCATGAGACAATGAACAAAATGGTGAACGGACCCTTCATGGCGACACTTTTCTTCCAAAAGCCATGGTCCTCTCCCTCCCAGAAGTGAGAATCCCTTGTTTCTCCCCCCAGTAGATGGTATAGAATAACAACCCCGACATGTCCACAGGGGTCCAGGCTTCACAACCTCATGGCTACTGAGAGAAATTAACTCTGTCTTGGCCGAAAACCAGGACACTTATGAAAAATAATTTTTTAAAATTGAATTATATAATGATGTTCATCCCTTCAAACTGATCTCTTTAAAAAGAAGTAACAAAAATAAAAGGAAAATTGTTTCTCATTAAATGAGGTCAATTAATCTCTTTCTGAACAACAGAAAAATATTTAAAATAAAACAAAAAAAAAGGAAAGATAGATTTTTTTCTTCTTTTTTTCTTAAGAAAGAAATGCCAGTTTCAGCAGAAATGGCAAATAATGGAGTTCTCTCTTTTAGTGTTCCCTTGTTTTATTTGTGTGATTTCCCATCTGGTATTCAATTATGCTAAAATATAAAGTCTACTTCTGTCACTGTGAATTTAGATTAAATGAACGTAATTGCTTTAAAAAATAAAATGAATGCATAACATCAGAGTATTGGTTCATTCTGAGACTTTTCTTTCTAAGACTTCTAAACTATACATAATTGTGGTCATAAATTCTCTTTTTCCTGCTCGGTACTCTGTTCCTGTCATTCCTAGCTGTATGAAAACCCTGCAATTAGTCTACTTGATATAAACTGTGTGGATTTAAGTCTGTGTCTTTTTCGTTTGATTGAAAGGTGTTCTTTTACAGCAGGTTAATTTAATCAATAAGAAGTGCAAAAAAATTTCTCCTTCCTGCACTGCTATCTCACTTAAGAAATATTTATCTCTTGATTGCTTAGAATTGAATTAATCTAATGGGTCGATGCCGTTGAGGTGATTGTGTAGTCATACACTGGAAAGAACTTGCCAGTAACATGAATTCAATGCCTAGGTATGAAAACAAAATTAAAATAACCAAAAAAACCCTACAAAATCACATATTTCTGCTGAAGATTCTAGGAAGGACTATGACTATAACAACTGCAGCTTGTTCTGTGTGAAGACTTTTAAAATAATTTATGAAAACCAAAGAAAAGCTCAAGCAAGATGATTAGCAAAAGAATCATGCTCAATCATTACATATGATTGTAATCTTTTTCGCAAATCTATGTCGCAAAAAATACAACCAACCCACCAACCAACCCCAAAAAAACCCTTAAAAAATTAGAATGTATTTGAACTTCTATGAAACTTACATTTCAGTTAATTAATTGAAAGTTACATTACAGAAAAAAATATTTTCATCTATTTTATGTTGTAAAATCAATTCTATGTTTGAAAAGTTTCATTATTAATGTACTTATTCTCACAGAAGTCTCTCTCTGTGGTCAGTTCAGGTCATCTGTCCTGCTGAGGCTCTCTTCTGGGTTTTTTAGCAGTTCTACACGGGCAGAACACAGGAAACTGAAAAGTCCCTGATTCAGAGTTCAGCAACAGCCAAGACATTGTCATAGTCTGGTTATTAAAGTTCTTCAAAATTCCTCTGCCCAAATTAAGGTGAAAATGAGACTATATACCAGTGACAATAGTATGGGTTTTATTTGATAGTAAATATAAGAGAGAGAGAGGGAGAAAGAAAAAAAGAAGGGAATAGAAAATATGTGAGGGGGGACAGAAAGAGGGTGACAGGGACAGAATAAGGAAAATATCACCACTCCGTGGATCCTAACAGTGTTCCTTTTATCCTCTCCAGCTAGGCTTCCGGGTGGTGAAGGTCTCCCTGAAAAGAGTAGAATTCGATGGGTTAATATATGCTCAGGCTAGGTAGGAAAACCCAGGCACCTCCCTGGGCAGGGGGATTTGCCATTATCTCTTACAACAGACTCCAAGTTTGTTGCATCACGTGCAGTCCTGTGGTGCAAGGCTTCAGGAATTACTGGG
>VZRR01013226.1:68720-174062 GCA_013398015.1 Oreocharis arfaki | reverse complement strand
AAATAGGTAAAACGCCTAGAGAAAAACAAGGAAAAATGGCATTTGTTTCCTTATTGCTGGAAGCAGACAGATTAAAAAAACCCAACCCCTGAAACACTGCAAAATGAAGGAATTACAATGTAGACAAAAAAAGACTGCAGAAGGCTAATGTGTGATAATATATAGGACGTAAAGCATAGTAAGTAAGCATCAAAGTATCACAAACAAGCAAACAAACAGAAAAAAAACCAAACAAATAACCAAACCAAACCTCAGAGAAGTCCTTAAATGAGCATAAGAGAAAATTAGCTAAAGATTAAATTATTTTAAAATTTGGATTCAAATCAAGAAATGCAAAACTGCTTGAAATTCCTCTTATTAAGAGCTGTCTCCTTTGGCCTGCATGCAAAGGAACACTGTGTTCTACAAATGAAACTTTCACATGCAACCTTATTTAGTACAATATGGTGAAAGGAGAATTGTCATAGAATCATACAATGTCTTGTGTTGGAAGAGACCTTAAAGATCCTCTAGTTCCAACTCCCTTGTCACACGGAGCTGGGGCACCTTCCACTAGACCAGCCAGATGTGGCCCCATTCACTACAACCCCTTGAGCCCTGACCTTCTGCCAGTCTTCACCCAGTGCATGGTGAACCTGCTTTTACCACTGTTGGATAACATCTCCAGAAGGATGCTGAAAGGAACAGTATCAAAAGTCTTATTAAAATCCAGAAAAGATACATCCACTGCCTTCTCTTCAATTAGGTGGGTGACTTTATCACAGAAGGATCTCAAATTATTAAAAAAGGACTTTTCCTTTGGAGCTCACATTGACTGTGCCTGATGATTGCATTATTCTTTAAATGACTTTCAGTAGCACGCAGTATAATAAGTTCCATAATTTTTCCAGAAAATAAAGTTAAAATAACAGGTCTATAGTTACCTGGGTCTTCCCTCATGCTTTTCTTCATGTATTGTAATAACACTGACTGTCTTCCAGTTAGCAGGAACCTCCTCAGAGTCCCAGGAACTTTTGTAGATGATTGAGAAGGGTTTAGCCATAACACCCCCTAGGTCCGCACCCTTCAGTACTGTGGGATGAATCCCATCGGGCGCTGTTGGTATTGTGAAGATTCAGCTGATAAAGCTGCTCCCTTACAATTTCAGTGACCATGAAAGGAAAGCCACTGTTTGCACACTCGTGTTTCCAACTTAGGGACCTGGGCAGCCCGAAGTCTATCAATATAGTTAAAGATTGAGGCAAAAAAAGCATTGTATGCCCCCATTTTCTTCATCTCTGTTAGTCAGAACACCATCTTCATGGATATAAGCCCGAATTTATTTATTTATGTCAGCTCACAGACTTGATATATATTTTATAGACTGGAGACAATTACTTAAAATTTTCTATTCTTTCTTGTCTGTCATTTCAATTTTGATGAAGCAAAATGTCTAGCCGGACCTCTTTAACTGTTTCCTATGGTATGCTTATATTGGTAGATGGAAGAGCAATTTTAACAGCTTTCTTTTCTGACAGAAATTCTCCCCAGAACTGCCAAGCTGTAAATAGGTACATGGTCAATTCAGCTAAAAATTCAGAAGGCTGTCGAATACACAGTTAGCTACATCACTGACTTCTGAACTACTGACTCATTACAGTTACAGCATAGCAGTTTCTATGCTCAATTTCTTATTTTGTCTTTGACCTTTACCTGGTGTTCCAGAACTAAGAAAAGAAAAAGAAAAAGGTTTCTCTAGCCCTTTCCTAAGAGTATTCTCAGTCTAGGTATATGATGAAGTTAGTCGATACAAACCCTTACATCTCCATTTACTTACTGAATCTTTGGTGATCAGTGCAGCTGAAGACAAAGTATAGTAATTTGGACAGGTATGTACTATCTAACAAACTTCATAGAAATGCATTTATGCAGTAAAGTTTGTCAGTGAACACTTAAGCCACCTGGATTGTGCAAATAAGTGTACAAGTATACATATGCAGCCATACGCAACAAGGAGACATTTCTTTTAAAGAAAAAACCTACATGTTATACTACTCAGACTTGTACAGTTGGCATAATCAGTGTATAATATGTATCTTATTTCTGTAGTGTTTTTCTTGAGAATCAGTAGTATACAATAATAGCGTGTGAAGACTCTTCTTCTTTTCCCACTCACTTTCTTGCCCTTTTTAAAGACTCAAACCTCTTTTATATTCAGCTTGAATGTCTGCTTCTAATACTGTTCTAGAGCACAACAATTTACAGGGAATTGAAAAAGCAATTTTCTTTGGACAGCTAGCTATTCTCCCTAATTTTCACCTGCCAAACTCTTTTCTATGAATGTTGACTCAATCAGATAAAATGCAGGCTTTAAAGATGTTTGATTAGCTGCCTGTCTTACCTTTAGCTACTCACTTTGAATGTAAAATGTCTACATACCCACCATTCTTCACTTTCCACTCTTCACTGACAGTGCTTTCCCCAGAGCTGCACTGAGCAATGTGGTCACGAGCTAAGACAATAAGCATTCTTCATTTATGGACTGCTGATAACTTCTGGCTTATTAAGTGAAATAAGAATTCAGCAATAGCAAAAGCAATATGTATATTACTTACAATGCACACATTAATTTTTTTATATGTTAGTTCAGTTCTTTACTCCAATTCATTTGAAATCACTACAATAATGACTGAAGAAAAACCTTTACGTATTTCTCCTGCTGCACTACCAGATACTTCCCAACAAAGGAAAGCCTAGTGATATATCACTCATTTATAAAATTCACTTTCCACACACTTAAGGATTTTGCCATCATGAATTACACTGAATAGTCTCTTCTTTTGTAAACAATTCTCATGATCTCAGTGGAATGACTTAAAGTCTGTTTAAAATATTAGAATAGATGATTCACAAATTTTCGCATGGAATATAAAAGGAAACTGAGGATCTTAATACCTCTAGAATGTTGCCTAATTTTTATGGCACTAACTGGAAAAAATATTACTTGCTTATATTCTTAGCCATTATAAAATTTTGAAAAAAACATTTTAAGTTTATAGAATGTGGGCAGGCTGTTACTGTGAAAATGATGAATGTGAACTTGTGTATATATGGTTGTAATTGGACATGTTTTAGGCATTGAAAGCTAAGTCTCCATCAGATGAAAGCGGAGTTGAAATTAACTAGATAACTGAAGGACCTGAAAAGCTAATAAACTAAAATTTAACTGAATAAAATTGGTGGCACCCAGTTAAAGCAATTGTGTTCTGCCTAGGAGCTGCTTTGTCTGGAATACTATATACAACAGACATATTCAAATTAGTTTTTAAAACTATTATACACTCATTCAAAGCACTGCCTTACTGCTTCCCTGCGTTTTATGACCAATATACATGTTTTCCTATGCTCTGCATCACTTCTAGTGCCTCAGTGTAACTACAGTTTTTATCTTTAGAGTTATTTGAAAAAGAAAGAAAAAATATGTTGCAACTGTCGGTGTAAGCTGACAGAAAATAACTGAGATTTCACGAGGAAATCTTAGAGACTCTGTGGAGCTTTCATATTTTTTTACTTAATCAAGAAATAATTCTGATATGATATACAGTATTTTGTATTGCAAAAGAGAAAAAAATACTAAATTCCTGTCATAAGCTTATTTTAAACTCTACCTTTATGGCTTCACTTTGCCTGTATGGAGCATTATTAAAGAAACACACTAATCTAAGGATTAGAAGTCTACTTGCAAACTTAAATTTGTCAAACATTTATTAAATATTTTTTCCATTTTTTCCTGGTTCCTGAATAAGTCCTCCACATCTACTCCAATCTTAATTTCACTTAATTTATTTTTGCCCATTCATGATATTTCAGATGAAAGGTATCACATTGCCTCTTCACTATCATTTTTCTAATATCAAAACTGAAGTACTTTTTGATTTATTTTTCTATTTTTTCACTGGCTACTTTTATTGGATTTCTCTGTAGCCATTTCAGACTTTCTGGAATGTGTGGGAATAAGAATAACCATGGATTTTCAGATCCAGTTTCACTACTGCCTTTTATATATAATTAATACTACTGTGGTTTGACTCTGAATGTTGTGGTATGTTCGCTCCAGGATTAAATTTGCCACCTCATGACATGAAAAACACAGGCAGTTCTGTAGTTTGCTCCACTCTCTCTGTCTCTCTGTCCCTCTCTCTCCCTCTCTCTACATCTCTCTGATTAGCTACAGATTATTATCTATTTAATGCTGTGGCTTGTCTAATTTATGCTGAAGTAACTCTGTCGTGAAAGTGTGGTTTTCATGTCAGTTAATCCAAAACATCTCTAAGTCTTCTCCTTTCAAATTTAAAAGTCAGATTTTGTATTATTCACTCTAAAAAAAATCAGAAATTGTAACTTTTTTTTAAAGTGAGTGTTCTTTTCAAAATAAAAACCCCTCTTTGATATCAATTTCCACATGTTACTATGTGGAACATCCTCTCCTAAAACAGAGATGTACGAGAAGACCATAAGACTTATCTGACCAAAGAGAGGCTCTTCTAACTTACATATATTTTGTTAATTAAATTCCCTTGATAAGAAGTAGAGTAATTACTTTCCAAAGCTGAATTTTGTCTCTTCCTTAACTAAACATCTTAAGGAAACCATGTAAAATTGTTTTCATAATACACCCTTCCAGACAGTAAAAAGTATTTTCATCATAAACACGTTTGTCAGAGCAAGGCAGTTAGGCTTTGTAATGTACACTGAATATGTAAATGTGTATTTCACAGCATCAAATTACTTTTGAAGCAATTCCATATTATCTGTAGCTATATATATTTTGGGTCATTGTTCAAAAAATGACTGCTTTCATATTGCTGTAAGTAGAACCAGAACACTTTGACTAGATTTGATTTAGACACTGTTAGGGAGTTCTCCTTTTTACTACAAAATTTAATCTTATGTTCTTTTTTTATCAATATAGTTTCTTACTATTAACAAATCAAAATTGTCTTCCACCTAAAGTGAGTGTCTGAGGGAGAAGCAAGAGGGTCAGAGATACCAGTTGTACCTGAATACCTAAAAAAGCTTTTTGGTTTTCTGCTGGAAGTTATACACAAGTTCAAAAACAACAAAAAAAAATTGCACTTTACTGTCTTGTAAAAGAATAAAAAAACCAAACAATGTGTCTGTGAGTGCCTAGCACTTTGCATAGTGTGCTAGATAAATAATTTTTGCTTTTAGTGAGTTTTTTTGTTCACTTGTTCATTTGGGATTTTCCCCTTAAGGGCAATCTAAATAGATGCATTCCATTATGTCATAGAAAAAATTATGGCATTTGTGTCTCTAGAAATATTTTTCAGTAGAGTTAACATGACAGTAGCAGTTTATTTTTGTGGTATTTCTGTTCTATTATTATGTTCACTCCCTCATTATTTGCTTTGAAAACGATATAGATATTGGAATATGAGTGAAAAAGATTCATCTTCTCATGAATGAAAGCATCAGAGTTTAGCCATCCTCTGTTTTCAGGACTTCTGTCAAGGTATTTTCTTTCCTTTTACTTTTCAGAGGATAATTCTGTTGATTAGGTATGCAAAAGACTAATGTTTGATTTTAGAAGGTTGTTTCAAGAATTGCCTGTAAATAAGCTATCCAAAGTCTGTTGAAATTGACAAAATACCAGAAGTTCATAAGAGCCTGAAGTAGGTCTCTGTGATTGGGAATGAAAATGATAGGGTTTTCCGCTTTTCTTTGTGTTTCTTCTTTTTTTTTTTTTTTTTTTTTTTTTTTTTGAGACGGTTAAGTATTGTTGGTTTTGGTTTTGTTTGGATTTTTTGCTGTTTTCTTTTGTTGAGTTTTTTATGGGAATAGTCTGACTAGTAGAAATATATGTCCTACTCCTTTACACGATGCTGTCTGGTTTAAGACAACTTGACAGGTGCCATTTTACCAGAAGGCCTAATTTATTAAAAAAACCCACAAACAGCTAATCTACTGATCCTGACTGGGATAGAGTTCAGCTTCTTTACAGAGGACAGTATGTTGCGTATTTGTGATGAAAACATTGTTGATAACATTGGGATAATTTAGCTACTGATGAACAGTCCTTGCACAGTGTCAAGGTCTTTCAGCCTGGAGAACAGAAGGGTCCAGGAAGGCCTCTTAACAATACCTAAAGCCTTATTTCAATACCTAAAGAAGGCCTACAACACAGTTGAAGAAAGACTTTTTTTAAGGGTATGCAGTGATAGAACAAGGTATGATGGCTTCAAATTGAAAGAGGGCAGGATTAGATCAGCGATTAGAAAAAAATTCTTTACTGTGAGCATGGTGAGGCACCGGAACAGGTTTGCCAGAGAATCTGTGGATACCCCATCCCTGGTAGTGTTCAAAGCCAGCTTGGATAGAGCTCTGAGCAACCTGGTCTAGTGGGCAGTGTCCCTGCCCTTGGCAGGGAAGTTGGAACTAGGTGATCTTTAAGGTCCCTTGCAACTCAAAGCATTCAATGATTCCATGATCCTTTCTCACCTCTCATGATGCCGTGCCAGTGAGTAGACTGGGGATACACACAGCAGGAGCAATTTACTCAACTGACCAAAAGGATTTCCGCATTTTTCTCATAATTGCAAAATGGAGAAAGAATAGGAAAGTGGAGTACATGCTTCATGGCATTTGTCTTGCTAAGGAACTGCTGTGTGTGGTAGAGCCCAACTTTCCTGGAGATGGCCAAACATCTCTGTAGATGGGAAGTAGTGAATGAATTCTTTGTTTTGCGTTTTTTGGGCAGCCTTCTCATTTACCTGTTAACCTGCCTCTATCTTAATCCCTGAGGATTTTTGCTTTAAACTTTCTGGTTCTCTTCCCTATTCCACCAGAAGGAAGTGAGTGCCTGGGTGGTGCTGAGCTGCCCACCAGGGTTCAACCATAACAAGTAAAAAAATATGCAATATGAATTTAAATTAACTTGAAATTGTCATCTTTATTTCACTTTAGAACCAAAGGCAATATTTGAAAACAAGTTTTGTCACCAGAAATTAACCCAAAATTAGGATGGATAAATGCAGGACAAGATTCTATTTCTCTCCTGAACTTTCTTGCTGAGCACACGTTCTAAGTACTTCCTCCTGTTGTGTATTTCTCTTGCAATCTTGTCTATTTTTCAGCTGGGATATCCTTCCACTACAGATGCTGAACAGATTGTTACTCTTCAGTGGCAGAAGATAGCAAGATGTTAAGAGATCTCCCCTGATAAGGATCCTGCAGGTAGCACAGTTTAGAATCACAGATTACTGAGAAAAAACAGAGGAAATGTCTGAAACCTAATGTATCTAAACAAGGGAAATCCAATTTTTCCACCATTCCAATCATGAGGTATTAAATGCATTTTTTCTTTATTAAACCTTTAAAATTCTGCATTAAAATGAAATATTTTTATATTCTATTTATACCTTATCTAAATATATTAGCATTAATAATAGTAGAATTCAATTAACAGTCATGTGTTTATGTTTAAGAGCTGAGAAAAGCTAATGAACCATAATTAACACATTGGTTTGTGCTTATTGTGTTTATGAATGACATACCTGAGTCACAAACTCGATTTTACGGAGAGTGTTGGAGGGAACCTTAAGATTACGATCTAGATATTCGTTGCATTCAATTTTTTTAAACCATTGTGTTTCCGCAATTGCCACTGAGTGAGAAGAAGAGCATTCCTCTAGAGTTTTCCAGCAAAAATTATTGATAATGAGTATTGGGAACATGCATCATAAGGCACAGAGAATTTGTCCCTTTGGATAATCTTCTAAGGTTCTGGCCCGATGGCCAACTGGACCAATCTGGTTGAATTTAAGAGCTTTCAACACAAGGAAGCATATGAAGGTTTTCAGAATTGTCTAAAGAAGAATTAGGTTAAGTTATAGGTGTCCCATCCCTAAAAGTGTTCAAGGCAAGGTTGGATGCGGCTTTGAACAATCTGGTCTACTGAAAGGAGTCCCTGCCCGTGGCAGTAGGGTTGGAACTTGATGATCTTTGAGGTCACTTCCAACCCAGGCCATTCTATGATTCTGTGGTTCTGTGACGCTATGAAGACGTAGAAAAGGAAGGGGACATCACTTAATATACACTTACCTGAGATAACTCCTCAGGGAGTCTCATCAGACCGGGGAATGAAGCCACCCTGAAAGATAACTCTGGGTGAAAATGCGCTGCCTTATATTTTGGCAGTACCTGAGAGTCATCTTCTCTTATGGTAAGTATTTAGCATAAATCAGATTAATTCTGCTGTCAGAGTTCGTGCTTCTGTCCTAATCCATAAAAGGAACTTCTGAGTGACTGACTGAAACCCTAGACTCTACACCAAAAATCCCTAACTTTAGTTGAAATAAATCCTCAAAGACTAAAGTTAAAGTATTTCAATTCCTGTACCTCAAACAGGGGGAAAATCCTCTTGCGGTAATTGTATAGAACTTCGAACTGACAAAAAAATGCAGAAAACAAACATACTTAAAAATTATTAAATTTTAACCACCATATTCTTAATTTTTTCTGCTGTTGGTGGTGGTTCATTTTTCAGGGCAAATTCATTATTTTGAATTTCAAAGAAGTGCTCCAGAAAGTAACGACAATTAACAGTCTTGTGGTGTTTCGGCTACCAAATAAATTTTGAGAAAGCTGAAGCATATACAAGAGGACTATCCTAAAGAAACTTTTGTATGTTTTATATCTCTTCTGAATGATGACTTGGTGCAAGGACAAAGTTGAGAAATATCAATGTTATGTGGGTGAAAAGTTGAGATATTAATTATATATTCTAGACTATTTTGTTGCAATCTAATAGCTGGTAAGTGGTGTTCTGTCCTAGTCTTTTTCAGTTGAGAGTTTTACACCAAGTTTCTCTTTCCACATGCTTGCACTCCCTCAGTACGCTTTATTTTTTGAGAATATCGTATGAAATTAATTAGTTTTTTCCACCTTAGTGACTTAGAGATTATGCTGGTAAAGTTTGCTAATTTTAAGAAGAAGCCCTAGGTGTCTTATCAATCTTTTTTTGGCTGCCAAGGCAACAAGCAGAAGACTTGGAGTTGGCAGCATGATTACATCAGCTCATATCAAAAAACTTCTATATCAAGAGCAAATAAACATGCTTGTATTCTGCCTTGTATGTGGTGAATAACTACGTTAAATCAATCTCAGCTGTCTGTCAAAGTGAAATTTATTAAAGCCCAACACTGCAACTGAACTGAATTTTTGAAATCAATATGACAGATGGCTAACAGCATGAGGTTTGCACCTGCATTTACATTTTGAAAGACTGACCTTTTCCACCGTCTTTGATTTTTCTTTAATGGGCACCCTTCCGAAACTTGGGAAGTAAAAATGAATGACTTCTTAACATTGTGGAAGCAATACAAACACTATG
The DNA here is from genome assembly GCA_013398015.1 of Oreocharis arfaki. Classification (NCBI taxonomy): domain Eukaryota; kingdom Metazoa; phylum Chordata; class Aves; order Passeriformes; family Paramythiidae; genus Oreocharis; species Oreocharis arfaki. The sequence continues at coordinate 164,671 of VZRR01013226.1, read as the reverse complement.
CTGTTTCTTCCAGAATTATATAAACCACAAACGAAAGCAGAAACATAAAACAGTGGAAATAAACTCTCCATTTCTCAACCTGCCAGCTACATGAAAAAGGCCCATTAAAGCAGAGTAAGTGGCACACACAAGGGCAGCTGCTGCTACAGGAAAACTTCATTGCAAATATACGGTAAGTCAGAAACATTTCATTTTTATTAATTTAAAAACATATCTAGAAACCCTGCCAGATCAATCAAACTGACTCTCTAGCCCATGACTTCCAAGGAACTGTACCTTGTTGGCTCCAAAATGCTGTAAGATTATTTGACTAAGAGCTAACTTTCCTCCAGTGCTTGAATATTTAAAAGAAGGAATGTTTTCAGGGCTTTGGAAAGATTAGTTTTCAAAAAGTTAAAAGGCTTCTCTTTTTTTTTTTTTAATATTTTGAAAATACCATCCACTCAAAGTAGACTTATGTGGCTTTGTTAGATATTTTTCTCCCCACAGATTATTTTATTTTAGAGATCTGAAAAAAATAATGGTCTCAAGTCACCTGTGTCTCTTTATTAAGCGTGAGGAAAAGGGAAGCAGTGGCAACTCATGGAAAACAGAAAATTAAAACCTCCCATGATTGAGAAGGAGCTACAAGTCTGGACCTTGTAATGATGTTGCTATAGGACATTATATTTTATTTAGTTGTGTAACCACATTCAGCAATTTTTGCCCCAAGACGCTTCTGCAGGACAGCTGACAACACTTCCTATTGGAATACTGTAGCTGCTAAATGTTCATTTAATTAAAACCTTTCAGAAAGGGAAAACAACAGTGTAAAAATAATTTAGAATAAATAGATTGTTATGATATCTCTCAGGAAAGTATTGAATATGTGCTAATTGAATTTTTTTTAATTGAAAAGAAAATAATTTTTTTTACTCTCATCTTGGAGTTTGTTTTCCATATAACAGAAAGTTTACCAGTAGTCTCAAGGCTTATTGACAAAATATTTACTTAAGGTTTTAATTTATCTGACTAAGAATCCAACATACATGAAAGACTGTGTAATTTGTTTCACATTGCTTAAAGAACGTGGTGTTCTGGTTTTGAAGTAGCTAAATTGGGGAGTATAAAGAAAAATATAAAAACAATCCCACATTTATTAAGTCACAATGGAAATCTTCTAAATAGAATTTATAAAATATTAATCAAAAGACATTTGTACTTTCTGTTATTATACACTTTTGTTTCCTAAAACATATTAACTAATGAGTATAAACCAAGGAAAATTTAAGCTTATAATAAAACCAGAAATAAAATAGTGACTTTGTCAGCATGTTCATTCATAAAGCCCTACTTCAACTGATTAACACTGAGGGGAAAGAAAAATTAATTGAACCTAGACTATAAACAAAAAAAGTACCACCCTCATAAGAATTTTGCAACTGTGTGAATGGTTCTAGGTGGTCCTGCATGAAAAAGGAGACTGGACCAGTTGCCCCCCCAGCATCTCTTCCAGCCTCTGACAACTTGTCAGTCTGTGATTCTGGCGAATCTAGTCTCTCCACTACATAGTTAAAACTCTTCTTTTTTTTTTTTTTTTTTCAATTGACTGTGGCTATCCACTGAGGGAAAAGAAACAATGCCATGTGATCTGGGTGGGGATTACACCATGCATAAAAGAAAATTATACAGATCTTATAAGAGTAATTCAGAAGCAGGCAGTGAGTCAAGCTGTAGCTGTGCAATTCTGAATATGGAAATAAATCAAATGCTGCTCTGTGTCAATTTACAAATAAAAATTATATATGCCAAGTGTATTATACATTGTGAACATTTTGCCCAGTTCCTTCTACAAGTGAGTCTAATCTGCTGTTTAAACATATTTTAAGAACATAACATGCCTCCTGGAGCATGTCTACATGCAAAATAGTATCTTTGCTAAAATAGAGCTTTTAAATTTCAGATGTGGCAACTGCATGGCTTTTCTCAGAGGAGGTAAGAAGAGCTTCTAAATATCAAATACATATAGGATGAATAATGCTACGTATTGACGTAGTACTGAATACCAGATAACAAAGAATAGCAAATAACAATACATTCTTATCCAGCTGTTGAAAGCAATTCAGTATTTTTATGATTTCACAGTACTCCTCTAGGCGCTTCACACAAAAAATGAAAAGAGATGTGATGTTTTCCTTGGGTACTTAAACCTCAGAGGTTAAGACAGTAATATGTGATTTAGCACATGTTGTGATAAATCTTGAGTCTTTTCTATTAACGCTTGGAGAGTTTCTGGGGGAGTTATATAATTTCCTAAGTCATAACGTCCCCACTAACCTTCTTCTGCTCTAGAGAAGGACTTGAGTTGCTACAAATATCCATCTGTTGCAATGTACTTTTATCCCCACAATGGCTGTCAGGAGGCTGACTTTGTCACCATGTTCCTGAACAAATCCTACACAGCTGTGGGAAGTAGGATACAGCCAGTTTACACTGCCTGCTGCCTCCATGCTGTGGAATCTGTGGGACTGCACATTCGCGAAAGACTAAAGGGCAGGTGCTACTCCCCTCATCCACTTGCTGCCACTTGTTTTCACCACTCCCAGTGATGGCAGTGGTCTGTCCACAAATGGTAGTGGAAAAGATTGTAATACACATATGTCAAACAGTAGAGATGCAGGTAAATGGCTGGCCATTTTCCTCCTAAGTGTAAGTGCACAAACGACTCAAATTCTGCTTTTACAATGTAGAGAGTCAACACAATTTTGCTACATTTTAGTGTGCATTTTAGGGCCAGGTTATGAAGGGGAGGCAATGGTGACTGAGAATTCGAGAATTTTCAGAATGAGGCAACAGTTGAATAAGCAAGAGTGTTGATAAAGCATGTGAAATATAGTGAGTAAATGGAAGTGGGGGACAAAATAGGTCTGGAATACCAACTTTCAGTGCACTGGAAAGACTATGTTGAAAAAGGGAATGGAAGTATGTCATACAAGACTGAAATCCAAACAGAAGTTTCCTATAACTTTTTTTTTATTTTTTCAGTGCACATTTTCTTCTGCTATTTGGTCTTTAGGATCTTTGATTTCTTTTTTGAGCAGCTTTGTTTCATATGTTTCCGGAGATACAACTTTGGCAGAAAATCCACTGATATTTAGGACCACTGCTTAGAGGAAATGTATTACTAAATAAGTCCTGCCATCTTAGGTATTTAGACATCTAGTTCATTTATTCTGATAACAGATAGGCATCCAAGGGTTCCAGTTTGTGTGTTTCGACAAATATTGTTTCAAGTGTGGTTTCACTAGGATAAATGCTACCTACCATACAAGGATTTTTATTACTGTGGTTGTAATGGTTAAGAAAAGATTGCACTATCTGACATAGCTATAGAAGTAAAATCTTGTAAGTGCAGACCAAGCCCTTGCCTATAGGAAACTAAGACGGAAGATTATGTGTCCCTTGAAAACACTGTGTAAATTTACAGCAGTAGATAAATGATGCAATTGGTAAAGTATATTTTTTTATAGATTTCTCCGAGAGTAATGTAGGCTGGCTGTGAAAGCAGTACTTTTAGAGGCTGAGAAGCTCATAAAGGGACATGGTGGAGCTATAGGCCATTAATATAAGCAAGAAAGCATCCAGTAAAATGTGATGCAAATGAAATGAGTTGCATAGGAAGGCTTTAATCAGGTTGATGTAATAGCATAGATTTTGTGTAAAAGTAGGAACATGCTTTTGGACTTACTGTCTTATTTTTCATTTTTATTATTTTTTCCATCTGGCTTAGGCTTCTATCGAAATAAATTAAAGCAAAGCAAAACAAAACAAAAACCGAAGAAATATGGGTTTTAGTGCCCATGTGCAAGCAGTGAACTTAAAAAAGAAAACGCCTTGCGATTTGGCTTCTCGGCAGATTCAGATACTATACCCATTAGAACTGAATGTTCAGAAAAGGTGTCAATCTATATAGTGCTGATCCATTGAAAAAAGAAGGGAAATTTGAGGTAAATCAGCCACCACTTTTCAGCGAAGAAATCAGAAGATCTGCCACTTTTGACATTCTATCCTAAGGAAAGTTCATCAGCATTACAGTAGTCTTAATATCTTCATGTCATTAGTTAAAGAAGATTTGAGATGTGTGAATTCTCAGATAGTAAATGATATTTTGCTTTTTAAACAAAATGAAATGTTCACAGATATTAGCTGTCTGCAGATTTGGATGGTTAAACAAAAAGAGAAATATTCATTTTGCTATTAGTCTGGACTGTTGATCTTCATAAGATAATGGTCATAATGGATTCACAGATCCATTGCATCAAGAAGAGGAATTACTTGCCTTCAATATCAGTACTAGCTGCTCCACAGGGAAATTTTTTACATAGGGCATGGTTTGGCTTTCAGAGAAATTTGTTATGATTGTTATTGTTGCTGCTATTATTATTAACTTGCATCTGAATATCTGTTACTCTGCCCTCTATATGCCTAACACTAAGTAGTATTTAAGAATATGCTTCTCTGCATTGTGCGGCATTTAAGCATACTTATTGGGTTTTGCAACATTAAAGAAAATTCTTGCTATGAATAGCATGTAAGTTTTTATGTGCAACTTTTACAACTGAATCTCAGTACAGAAGACTGTAGAAAAAAGAGAACAAGTTTGAACATACACCAGGTAAAACATGCAAACCTGTAAGATGGTAAAAAATCGTGAACTGCACCCTACTCCCACCCTTGCCCTTCACAGAGGGTTCTAAGCACAGATTCCACCTGTTTGCTGATCACTCTATTTCCTCTGCATGGCCTTTTCCTTCAAGGTGAGATCTCTTTGGTTTTCAGCCTCTCTAATGCAACAACTAGTTTTTAGCCAAGTCAAGAAGCCAATGTACAACTTAACCTTCCTGAGTCGAGTCTTTATATCACAGACTGGATATATAAATGAAAGAAATCACATCCTTTCATTTTCTCAGTGCAAAAGGGTTTAGAGGGTGTTTGTGTTACTGGTCAGAAGGTGAAAAAGTGCAGTTAAGGGGCTTTCCACGGAGAATGCTTTCCAGCATCTGACTGGCAGAAATTAAAATTAGTAGACTTACATTCAAATTTTTTTGTGTGTATAACTGAGTGCTTTCCACATGCCACTACTTGTAGCCTCAATAAATATGAATCAGATTTTGGGGCTAGAATTAAACAACATCCATTAAGTCTTCAACATTGTAAACATAACCAATTTTTTTATGCCTCTCTCTAAGAGGACTTGAACTATCAATACAATTTCATATAAAAATCTTTGTTAGAGTTCTAATTTCAGTGGGGTGTGGAAGAATTTTTTCAGGACTTGGCAGTTTTGGAAATTCTTCAAAATATTTTTATTAGCTTAACTTTGGTGTAGACTTGCTGATCCAAATGGCTGGCGTTCATATTCACAATAAATTTGAGATGATTTTCCAAAATTGAGCCTATGGAGATGCAGTTTGGTCAATTTTCATCCAAATGCTCTTTTGATAACCTCAAAAGGCAAATAAAAATATCCTCCATTCTTCTTTAGCAAAAATACACTCATTCTGTCGGTGAATATACAACTACACAGAAATCTATCTAGAAAGCAGCTATCCAGAAAGGAGTAAGTTATACTGCATGTGAGGCAAAAGAATTCGAAGGAAATTGTTCACAAAAAGGTAAAAAAACCACTAAGAGAAACTGCTAATTCAAGTTTGAGAAAAAATAACAAATAAAAGAGGAAAAAACTTTGAAGAAATCTACTATAATGTGATGTAAACATAGTTTTAAGAGCAGCCATGATTGGTACATGTTGCATAATGTCTCTTTTTATTAAAATTTATTATGTGACCCATGAAAGTGCATTTAATTATATGAATGCTGTAATGAAACTAGTTTGAAATAGATGCATGCCAAATACTGCACATAATGTTACTCAGAAATATTTTTTTATTCTGAAAAACTTGGGAAAAAAGCAGCAGATATTGTGCTGTCTCTTGGGCATTCATCCACCAATTGATTTTTTTTTTTTTCTTTAAAGTCTGTAGTAAAATTAAAGCACCACAAATTACCTAAAGTCAATTTGCAGTTAAGATGATGTAGCAGATTTTGGTTAGATGGCTTTTTACATTCTTACAAAGAGAAGCAGTATTGAAAAATAAATTTTTCACAAGTGCCCAATAAGATAGTTTGTTACGTATTTTTCCTCGATATTGAATTTCAAATACCGCACATGCAATCATATGAATGTACTAAATTAGATTTATATATGCTTTAGTATGATTTTATATGACTTTTACCTGAATTTAAAGTGTCTAAAATACAGCAGAAAGAAAAATTGAATTAAAACAAAGGCCAAAATAGTCTTGACTCCATCGTACCTCTTGGCTATGAAAAATGGCATTTGTTTTCAGGTTTTTTGTATTTTTCTTCTCAGTCTTTTGAGTCTGATGCTTGCTACCTGCTGTGACCTGGATAAAAGAATACATCCCTTTACTTGCTTCTTGCTGCTTTGAATTTCTATGGCCTTCTCTGCTTCCTGAAGCTAGAGCTTGAGACCCATCCCTGCAATAACTGAAAATTCATTAGCACTCAGATAGTTATGAAATCTTCCTGTAGGCTACTGTTTGACAATGAGAACTTCAGATAATATGAATGCTTTCTTCACTCTGTGAAAATAGAACTTGACACTATGTAGATGTTTTTAAAATTCTCAAGTTCTAACTTTTAGGGCCAAACCCAAAGTACCACAAAGGTTTCTTCAAAAAAGAAACATAACTTTTTTCTTTACCTGACATGTGTCAAAGAAAGAATGATCAGTATACTAACATGAGTTTGCTGAATGTGTACCTACCTTATATACAAAAATATTATAAATGCAATTTCAGCCATCAAACATTGAGAAGATTCCAATCTTTCATCTCAAGTCTCTGAAGAGAAGAACATTGCACAGTCAGATGGTTACTTACCTAACTAGCTGGGAAGTTCACCACTTGTGATGTGACACGACATTGAACTTTAATGCATGTAGACAGTGTTCCACAAAGTACTCAGAGGCTTGAAAACATTTCTATCCCATTTAAAAAGACTGTGTTTACTATGTCGTATCCAAAATTAAATAGTTACTTTTGATATTTCATTGGCGTCTTTTTCATTAATAGAGATGACTGTGAAAGATATTATTATTCTATGTATTTCCTGAGGTTATTATGATAGATTATGAAATCAGCATTTAATAATTCCTTGATATCTACTCTGTGCTGCTTCTGAGCCAAATCATCTGCTCCTGTAACTTCCGAAAAGTTTTTATATGGTTAGTACATTACATTTTGTCAAGGGAAGGTCTATTTAATTTAAAAATAACTATTTCATTTACATTTATATAGTTCTATTCAAATCAGATGACGTTTAATGAAAAATTCAGAATTCTATGAATAACAAATTTTCCTGCTGAACATTTTGCAGAAAGAAATATTTTCAATTATTTGCTTTTAGTTTTTAAATAGTCGACTTCATTTTTTTGCTTTGCTTTCTTCTGTAAGTATAATGCAGTAAGTCAGAAAAGAAAAACAAAATGTGCAGGTTTACCTAAAGGCGTGTTTCTGATGGTTTGACCCACTCACCTATGCTAGGAAAGTTTCAATGGTCTTTTTGAAATGCATAATTAAACACCTGCTATTGTTTGCAAGACAAATGCCAAACGCTTCAACAGTAATGTTCCTTCTGTTACGCCTTTCCAATGAAGTGGGAAAATGAAGAGGGTAGAATTCATTTAAAAGTATAAAATGTTTCTATAATATTTTCCATAATAACAAAGAGAATCTCCTCCTTAAATAAGTTTAATTTAATTTTACCATCTGAAAAGTGCAAGAGTAATCTTGCTTTCGTAAAAGGTAAAGTACTTGGAAAATTGACTTCAAGAGGACCTATGATATTTTTAGCATGCTGAGAAAACTTAGTTAATACCTAACTGAAGTTATTCTGCTTGCTAAAAATCAGTCATTGACAAGAGGATTTGATTACAAGAATTAATTTTAAAAAATCAGATAGTCTCACTTTAAAAGCTTTTTAATTTAAAATTAATAGGAGTATTTTCGAAAAATTATAACAGATCAGACCATACTTTTTAACAAATTAAATTAGTCAAGGAAATTGCTGAACAATTTGTAGCAGTCAATGGATTGCACTTATCTTGAGAATTTTGAAGCCAGTTTAGTGTACATTCAAACACTGAAATAATTTTAAAAGTGGAATTACGTAAAAATTATTGTTAAATATTGGTTATGCCAATGTTACATATTAGAATAGAATAATTCTAAAATACAGTAAATGGGTAGTACTGTAAAAATATCTTAAATATTATTTTGCTTTGTGCAGTAGAGAGAAATTTCTAATTGTTTGTGCTTTTTTTTAACTAGGGTGATATAACTGAGACACAATTTCTGCTGCTTTATTGGCCTGTACTAACTTCTGCTAATCAAATTGATTTAGATTCTAACTCATCTAGAAGACACTCTGAACAGTTCTAAACAAGACATCAGACTTTGTTAATACACCAGGAATGTGAAGGACACCTGTGGATGTCATCCTATTTGTCTATTTGAGCTGGTATGTACAGATGTCCTCAAATCTTTCCCTATCAAATAGAAGGAAACTTTTGACCATCCACCAAGGGTTGGTAAAGTTAAATATAACTTGGACATTACAAGAAAGATTAGACTATTGGCTCAAAATACATAAGACAGGTGATGTGATTGCCTACAAAGTCGCTTAAAAGATGCTGGCGTCTGGAGTGTGTCCAGTGTGCAATACAGAATCACTACGATATAACTGTCTCACTGCAGAAAAAGGTGAGGGACCCTGTGATATAGTTTCATGAGGGGTAGATAGGAAGGAGGCAGGGGAGCACCTGAACACATGCCTGCCTCCAAGCAACATCTCTTTCACTGTGAGCCACTTGGTGGATGGGGACCATTGAACCACAGGGAAATTTCTGTGTTCACAGTGCAGAAATGGAGCACCCTATCACAAAGAATGGGGGAGTCATGGTGTTTTAAGTCCCTGTCAGGTGCTATGGAGTTTGAGTCCTCTCTCAAAAAGAATCCAAATCCTAAACCAAGGGTGTTGTGAGCAATGCCTTTTGCACACCTCCCATATTTTCTGGAGACCTGCACAGAAGTGGAGGCAGAAAGGAATGGGGCAAAAAGGAAGCAGTTACAAATCAAGTACTTACTAGTTTTTCCAAAAGAAATGATCCTTGGGAAACACAGACCATTTTTTTAAGAAAAAAAATTGTATGCTATCATACTAGGGGCAGGAAGATCCTTTTACTTGCTGCTTCTGGGAGTTTTGACTCTTGCACCTCAGTCAGTGTTAGTGCATTCATTCCCCAAACCTTTTTTTAGGAGGATTCTTTAGATACTGCAGTCCTGAACAGATTATTTCATTGATTTTAAATACGATTTTTCAGTCCCAGGTGCAACAGTGTCTTAGGAAAAATTGTGTCTTGGGAACTGGGGACTAAGTCAGAAGAAGAATGCTTTATTAAGTAACCATCCTTACCCATACTGTGAATAAAACCTGCTGTTCACCACATTTGTATGATTATTTACATCTGATTATGGAATGACAAGCAAAGAAAACTCATGCTAACCACCAAAACATTTCAAAGAAAATTTTAACAAAATTTAGCCGACTCTTTAAATAGAAGACACAGATTTTGCAAAAATTTGTTTAACTTCTATACAGTAAAAGCTGCTACTAGAATTCACTGGCAGAGCTGGTAGTGGTTATGCTGAAGCTCCAGTCTTTTTGAAAAGCTTTTCAAAAACCGAGGGACAAAGATTTGCAGTATCACATTCTTGGAAAGACTGTTAAAAAGTCTTGGAAAGGTAAGATCATAGACTGTACTGAGCAGTGTTAAACAAAACAGAAACTAAAAGTTGGAAAAGAGAAAAGTATCTGCGCTGTATAAGATATTTGTGGATCATGCACAATAAGAGGCTAAAGAATCTCCACCTCTAGAAAAAATACAGTGATTCTATCAAAAAATGGTGAACTAAAATCTTCATTGGCTTTTGAATAAGGAATTATAGAAAAATTGGAAATTTGCCTAGATTCCCTTGTAGCTGAAACCGGAATTTTAAAATATCAATTGCCTACAGCAGAAAAACTTGGCAAACATCTGCAAAAAACACTACATCTGTTAATAAACCAATTACCCTCTCCAGGAATGGCTAGTCAAATCCACAAATTAATAAAATGAGGATTCTGAAACCTCGTTTAGGAGCATTTGGGCTGATAGCGAAGAGAATTTTGCTGTGGCCTCTGCGCCTCTCCGTTATGCTTTCCCTATACAACCATTAATTAAAACTGAAGTTGGTAACAGGGGGAGAAGAAAATTCATAAGGCAGTGTGTATAATTTCCTGGTCTCCTTCAGAACTGGTGAAATGGCAAGTTTTCCAGGCATTCAGAAGAGTCTGAGATGGAATATGTGTGGCGAGTCTCTCTGCCCAGGGGAGATTGGATTTCATGGAGTAAGGAAGAAGCAGGAGGTTATTGAGGTCTTGGCATGTTTTAACCACGAGTTCCAGAGATCATGATTCTTCTTTAGCTGCATGGGTGGTTTACCGGGCAGGAGGAATAAATCTGCAGGACAGGGGAGACCTGCTGGGTATTGAAACTACTGGATTCTCTGATCTCAGAGCTTCTGTGTGGAAACCAGCTTGTACTCAGGCAATGTATGAGAGAGGTAGGTTTACAGGGTCTCTTATCAACCCAGCCAGATTAACCCTTCTCGTTAAGGGTCTTCCAGACAGTCTCAAGACTTTTGTAGCAAACTTTTAGGATGGAATGAATATGGGAGGTTAGTGTCCAAAACAACACAGCCCACATATCCCCGGGAGGGATATGTGCAGCCAATGGATGAAGCCACCTGGAGTGAATTTGTGTAGGAAATAGTGAGTTATGGATGCTTGATGGAATGGGTTGGATTGTTATTGTCAAAGCTCCTGAGCATCCCAAGGAAAATTTTCTGTCTGGCTTTCAGAGGAAAAATGGTTTATTAAGGTTGGAACCCTTGTAGAGGCTGCCCATACAAGCCTTTTAGGATTTAATTTACTTTGTGGGCAAACCAGGAAACTCTCAAATGGAACTTTATGGAGTGAGAGGCACTAGGTTGCCAGAGATACAAATAGAATGTGAAAGAATGTGGCACGATTTTTATAAATCTATTAGAGACATCAATACCATTGTCTTCTTGTAAAGTTGCTAATGTAGAGCAGTAACCCCTGCCAATAGCAGCACTTACAGGGACTGACAAAGTGTTGACAGACTGTGAAAAAAAGAGCCATCATTAAGAGGACTCCTTCATCTTATAATTTACCAGTGTGGTCAGTAAAAAGCCAACTGGGCAGTGGCATTTTACAGTTGATTACCAACAATTAAATGCTAATGCACCTGAAACTGCTGCAGTTCCGAATGTTGCTGAGACAGTGACAATGATACAGGGAGCTGGTCATGCTTGGAAGCCTGCTGTAGATTTTAAGGACATATTTTCATGAGTCCTTTACTTAAACAGCATGAAGTGCAGTCTGCCATTACACAGCGAGAAATCCAAAATACCTTTAACAGGCTCCCTCAGTGGTGCAAGCATTCACCCATGATTGCTCATTGCTGCGCTTGCTGAATTTTTACTGATGGTCTCACACCAGATGGGAAACTACCAAAGCATAGATGATATTATAAATGAAGGAGATTCCCTCGAAAAGGTAAGGGAAGTATAGAAGCAGTATGGGAAGCATTTAATGAAGCAGAATTTGAAATGTCACCTGAAATAAGTCAAAAAGAAAAGAAGCAAAAATTTGGGATATTTGGTGGCTAGAAGGCATCACAGTTGTTCTTCTAGATAGTTTAAGAAAAATAGAATGAATACACATGCTCCAACCTAAAAAGAATTACAACAGTTAACGAGGATTTTGTTGGAAAAAACATGTACCTGGATTTTCTATCATTGCTCAGCCACATTTGATCACACTGGCAAGGAAGCACTTTTTTTTTTGCTGCGTAGGGCAAAGGACAGCCACTAAACAGGAAGAGTTGTGAAACTATTCTTACAGAATGCCCTCAGAGTAGAATAAAATCACAATTAGATCACAGTGCTAAAGATCACCCCTGCAGAGCAGTAAAGGGAAAACCTTGTGGACTACTTGGCAAATTGATTTTATCAGGTCACTCAGACCCTCTGCAAGATACTGATACACTCTCAAAGATGTTTAAGTAGTCTCTGAGCAACTCATGGCAACTGAACATCGAAAGGCTGATCTTCGTTCTCAAATCCACTACTCCTTCCTAATACCATTCAAGCTGATAGTGGGTCACACTTCTCATATAAGGAGGTACAAGAACGGGTCCAACTGGAAGGAATTCAGTGTGCGTTCCACACACCACATTACCCCGAGGAAAATGTAACCAGAGAAAGGGAAAATTACTTAATGGAAAGGATCCTTAAGCCACATATGACCCAGTAGGACACTTGGCTTTCCAGAATACTTTACCAACTAAATATTTGGTATGGGCCCACCAAGCATTCTGTGCAACACCTGAATCAGGTATTTCGCCTTCCATTGAAGGGAAATATCCTATAGCATTGTAGCTAGCCTGTTATGGCAAATTTACCACAACTCAGAACTGTGCCTATGACTCTAACTAAACCTCATGGACCACTTGCTTGAGAATCTACTGATGGCAGTGGTACAAAACACAGAGTTAGTGCATGGTGGATTTTCACTTCTTTTTAATGGGGAGTCAGTCTGGTCAATGCCCCTGAGACTTAATATTTTACTTTCTCAGGAATGATACCAGGAATGATGCCAACACATCTCCACTGAAGATCAAGTTAGGCACTGAAAGACTGCTCATCTTTCTAGTAGAAGAAATTAGCACCAGAATGAAACAAATTTGGCACATAAATCAACAAGCCCAATCCACTGCGTGGAAACCCCCACTTCTTTTACCTGTAATGTTAGCTGTGGTACGGGTCATCAGCACTCTTAATCCCAAATGCCTTTGTGTTAAAATCACTAATGAAGCAAGCTGTAATTGTAGAAATTGAGGATCCCTGCCTAATAACATTAATTTGACAGAGGGAAATACAATCATAATATGTGAAACACAATCTCTAGGCAACAGCAGGGAAATTACTTATTTTCCAGCATACCTCCTTCAGAAGTGGAATAGACATTACTAGGCCAGCAGCTGTTCAGTGAGCATTACAGTGAGTATGGAGAGAGAAGCAGTGTGCAAATGGAGGTATAATGAGTCCACGGTTGTAACTGTGATGATGTCTACTGGCACAGTGAAACTTAAACCCTCAAAAGCCTTCCCGCTACCTACAAGGCTCTTGATAAGACTCATCGAATCTCATCTCCAGAGATTTCTTTTCCAAAATAGAAAATCCAGCAACAAGTGCTACCTTCTCCAAATAGAAAATCCAGCAATAAGTGCTATTTAATCTTTCACAGTCCTTTAAATGAGTGGAATTATCAGTGCAGATTAAAATCTCTGCAAGCAAACCTGTTAATATCCTATGCAAGGTGGTTATCATGGTTACATGGACAGACCCTCACCGTTCCAAAATGATCAAGGAGACATGTGGCTAGTATGCCGGGGGCAGGATTACAAATATTAAAGTGGCATGAATGCTGGAATCCTAGCAAACAAAATAAATGACATGTATAAAGGTCCATTAAAGTTATGACTGTCTATCTAGCATGAATTTAAAAAGTATGTATTATGACGGAGAAGACGTTAGTAAATTAAAATAGCACATCAGTAGGTCTTTTTCTTATCTTAAAATAAAAAAAAAATAGAATCATTAATAGTTGCAAAACCAAATTTTTACACAAAGAATTTAGCTTAACATAGATGCCAAAAATCCCCCTAAGTAAAGATGACTGCTGATGTTTTGCTATTGTGTGAGTGGCATGTGGTGCAGAAGTAATTTAATGTGCAATTCTTCTCAGCAGTAAGTCATTCTTGACATGACATTTATAACATCGGAAAACATAAACTAGGAAGAAGAAAAAAAAAAGAAAAAAAAGAAAATAATTCCACTTAGATAGTTTCTACTGTCATTTTGACTAATTATCCACAATACATTTGTTACCTGTAAAGAAGAAGACAATCTTTGCAGTCTGGGAGGTTTATAGACAGCATTTAATTGAAAAGATTATACAAAAGCATTCACAGAATGATAGATATTTTACCCCAGAGAACTCATGACTCTGTCTCAGATATTTTTACAGCTCTGAAACAAATATTTTGTCACCTTTCATTTTGTGGGATTCAAGAAGAAGCTGAAGATTGTAATGCTGTTCTAGAAAAATCTCAGTAAGAGATTTTTTAAAATAAGAATGCATATTGCTATTGTAGTGTCACAACATACTGTTATTGTTGATGATGACGATGATTGGGAAAGAAAGATTTATATATTTATTTTTCATAAAAGCAATCTGAACTAATGCCCATGAAAGCCACACATACACATGCAGGCTTTAGTGTGCAAGATGGTCTGGAAGTTCAAAATATAATTTTTTTAAGTATTGGCCTTAAGGTTTTAATTTCAAAATACGTAGAAAAAATATGAACTCAAATCATGTACATCACATCCATCTAATCTTGGAGCAGAGACTCAGCAAAAACAATTATTGGACATTAATTTCTCCTTTACAGGAAAGTATTACTGTGAGAGGATGACTACAACACGACGTCAGCAGCCCCTTCCTTTGGGCTCGAGACAGATTGAGGTTTGCATTCAGTGTGATACAGTTACATCATGAAAGCCCCTAGGTATTCCAGATAGAACACTGTGAATAATCAAAATCTGCAGGGCAACCCTGTCAAAGCTGTATTTTAATACATAGAACTCCTATGCTGTGAAAATTTTGGTAGTAAGGGTAAAATTCAGATACGGTCACAGACAGCAGAGGGCCTGACTGGTGCAACATTTGAGATGTCCAGTGATAACAAAGAGAGGATGAGAGATATAACACTCAGCTGTATTTGGGTGGATTACAGCAGGATATCTAAAGAGGCACCAGGTGATTACCTTTAGGCAACCAAGTGGATCCCTAGCTGTTCACATGATTTCCCGTAATGGTCAACAGAAATCTTGTCAATACCATCAGTGGACCCTTATTCACCTTAAACTTAGATGTCTAGGACTATTTGTAATTTTTAATAAACTTGGAGTTATCTGTAACGGCACAAAACCCACTAGAGTCCTCTGCCTATTTGAAACACTCTCATGTTATTAAAATGAAAGTAGATGATGGCATGGACTGATATGTGTGATGACCCCTGGAGTATTGGATATGTGTGATGACCCCTGGAGTATTGGACAGCTCTGAGGTCCCCAGCACAGGAAGGACATAGACTGTTGGAGTAAGTCCAGGGGAAGGCCATGAATTATTTATTATTTTTATTGTTATTGTTATTATCCGCTTGGATGACTAAAATAATATTTTCATTCCTGCCCAGACAAACTTTAAAAAATAGCAATTTTTTTTCTGAACTGAATTAAACAGCTTTAGTTCAGTCCAATACTGACCTGCATTTGTCTGTATTAGATGTTGCTTTACCAGATTTCTGGTTCTGATTTTATTGTACCATTTATTCTATACTTTAGATCAAAATTCCAGGTTAACTGATTATCTGATGAAGTACAATACTATTTTCTCTGCACAAAATGTTAAGACGTATCTCTGAAGTCCCATAGATGTAGGACTTGTGGAAGATATCATGCATCTGGGTGTTTCTCACATGTAGAAGATAGATTTGGCTTGAGCAATCCAAAAGAGAATATTAAACATCTCCAAACAAAGACAATGCCATAATGAAAGAAGAAATATCTTTGAATTCTTTTCCAGCATTTGACTTGTCTTTGCACAGATCAATTCTTTTTATTGAATTTCTCTTTGTATCTTAAATACTTTTCATTAAAAACTATAAATTTGTCAAAATGATCTATGAGATCAGTTCTGATTGAACCAAGAAAAAATGTTTTGAAATATAGAAAAAAAAAGTTTATATCCTAAAAATCGTTTTACTTTTATTTTTCCTTTTGTAATAATCACAAAATTCAAACTACCCAGGACCTAGTATAAGCATTTTTAACTTTAAATTTAATTGGATTTTTCTGTCCATGTAAGTTGCATCACTGTCGTGATTTCTTTAAAAGTTGAACATGCCAATCTAAAGGAAGATGATATAGCCTACTGCCAAAAATGCAAATTAAAATAATACAGCATTATTATAAGGCAAATTTATCTTCTAGCACAATTATTGTCCTGATGCAACTATTTTCATTAAAAATATCTTAAGAATATAAATTAAAACCTCGACAGAATGGCATGGCATTGCACATCATGTACAAAATCACATTGATGTACTGAGTAGGGATAGACTTAAAATAATTAGTTATTTTAGGCAACAAAAATCTGAAAATGATCCTACTAATACAGAGAAAACCACATTATTGTTGAACTTATGCAATAAGAATTGATATTCTTTAAGTAAGCAGTAGGAAATGTTCTGGAGGAAAGAAGTCTAGAATTATATAGACACAATGTTTCTCGAAAGATAGTAATTACACTATTAAAATTGAGAAGATTAAAGTAGCACTACAGGGGGACTATAAATCATGCTGAAGTTCGACATAGACATCTCATCTCTGTTCGTAATACAGCTCTAAAACTTACTGATGCCAACCAGGATATCAATAAGGCATCTCTATAAGATCACTGTGTTCCAGTCACCCATTCTGATACTATCAGTTTCATTCAATTTTTTGTTCTCTTTTAAAAAAACATAGAAAGTAATCATATGGTCTTAGAATTAAATTTTCTATCAAAACAAACAGAAGAAGTTCTGCATTTTCTTAATCTTTTTTTGATTAGTGTTATCATGGGTAACAATATTGCATGTTTTCATTGTTATTAGCAATCTTACATGGAATATATTCTCACCTTTTCTAATTCATTTATTTCAGTAAGACACTTTGATAGTGCTATCACTTATCTCTGAGGGTGAACATATTTCATTTCTCATGGGGCTTTTCCAATCATTGCAGTTGTTAATAGTATTTTGGGGTTTTTTTTTTGTCAGCTAGTTTAGTGAACTTCTTTCCCTTTGGATACTCATTTTTCTTCCTTAGTTTTTCATCAGGAACTTCAATGAATGTCAAGACAGAAACGAAAAAGAAACCAATGGCATATGCCCTGCTTCTTTACAGATTAGATATTAACCAGACACTGCATTCAAACCCCACTGTAACAGAGAGGGTGCACAAGGTAAAGATTTAATAAGGTGTCCTATCCTTCCTCTTTGTCATTCATGTGTTTATATAGAAAATAATAATTAGTATAAATGCAAAATTAACTTATCTGTAGTTCCGTAGACCCTCTAGTTATTTCATTTTATAAGATTAGTTGTAAATTGCTTCAGAATGTGAATGAATGAGCCACCTTTTAATTTATTTATAAATATGCTTGACTTGGAATTTGCATTTTTTTTCAACCTGCATTTATCAAATGTATGTTTTCATTATTTTTTTGGAGAAAATTCTCTTTTCTACTACCTCAATATTTGGCTTAATTGTGTATGTATTTCATTTATTTTGATTTCAGAATGTGTTTTTATTCTGTTCTTATTTCTAATTTTCATCATTTCATATTATATATAATTTAGAAAACTATTTTCATTTAGTATTATTCTTCTATTCTCATAGCTCAATGATGACACCGACTCATTATTTTTTTTCCAGCTCATTATAGAAGTTTTTATTTCTCTTCCCCACATTTGCATCAACTACTAAATGGTTTGAGTGCTTTCTGACAAAGTTCTGCTTCCGTTTCTAGTTAGTATAGAAAGGTTTTGTTGTACTGAAAATCATTCTCAAGGACAAAGAGTCCGACTCTTTTACCTTGAGAGGATCAAAACCAGATATAGCTTCCATTGGAGAAGTCCAATCCATCAAGCATGAAAACTGAACTCGGTATAGCAGAAGTCATTTTCTACCTTGTCAGAGTAAAAAAGTGGCTCAAGATAGCCACATGTCTACATAAATCTTCACTCATTGTGACAAGAGGAACAAAAATACTAAGTAATTCATCTGTTCTAAAGGATGTGTCCACTTCCTTATCAATAAAATACCTATGATGTCTTTTAATTGGACAAACACATATACATGGCAATGTTTCCCAAAAACAGTTGTCTAGAAACAACCAAAGAGATTGGCTGTGTGTGTTAGGACATCATACTTCAGAGATTGATGTTTTTGAAAAGAAGTTTCTCAATCACCGACTTATTTGACTGTGAGCATAACTAGAATATCATTCAGAATACAGAAATAAAAAGTGTCCTTCTCTCTTCCTTCAAGCTGGAAGGAATCCAAATGTCATAGAGATAATCTAGAACAGTATAAATAGGACATAGGATCAACTTATAGGGAGTTGTTTTTTGTTTTCTTTTTCAGAAAATCACTATAATAAACCAAAGACAGAAAACAAACTGAAAAAATCCCCCAACAACAAAAACAAACAAAAAAAACAAACCAAACCAAAACTACAAAAAAAACACCCTCATTTTTCAGAGCAATTTAGATCAAGGTCACAAAGTTTCATAATTTTTTTATGTGGCTTGATGGGTATCCGTAGAGCTCCTTGATCTTAACTGGGAACAAAGGCTACTTACAGAAGTACAACTTGACTTGTCACATTAACTGGCAGAATTCACTGCTGCTGTTGGCCAGCATTCACAAACCTACTAGATTGCTGGCAGTCCTGCAGCTAATGAGACCTAGCTCAATATGATGTCCCTAAGGCATCAAGCTAATATTTCCAAGTTTCAGAATAGTTATTGCAATGCTTTGCCTTGCTCATAGAAAGCCTTATTCAGTATCTACTGCTACACAGGGAAAATGAAAAGATGAAGATATTGATGGATGAAACAGAATGTTGTCACAAACACAAAAATAGCCAAAACCATCTTGGGGGTTGTAATTGCTTTTGGAACTCTGTTACGGTATTTGGGAAATGAGTCTCAGATTCTTGTAGTTCTTAACTTGAAGCCTAGGCCTCAGCCTAGTGCTTTTGTTACTGACAATAAAAATTCTTATTCCTAAAACAACTGCTTAAAATGTTATAGGATTTTGGTGCATGATTCAAAGGAAAAGTTTGAGTCTCAATAGGAAAAAAGACACCGAAAATTTTGAAAAAAAGTATGTGTTAATCTGAATATCATTCTGGAAGTTTTAGTTTCGTATCTTCCAAAAATCTTGGAATATAATTCATCCAAGTTAGATGAGGTGAAATTCAGCAAGGCATATATGGGCTTTGCTTCAATGATAAGTAAGAACTTGAATCGGCCTTCACAGAGGACCTATAGAAGGAAGACCTATCATCTATTGCCCGTAGATGAGCTAGCATGGCCACAGCTATCTAAGGACCGTAAGAAGGCAAAAGCTCCAAGGAAAAAAGAAAATTGAAGTCGTTGGCAGTAGGAGAAATGCTCTAGTACCTGCAGCTCTTCATTTGGAAAAGAAGTTCAGGGTCCAGTAAATGAAGCTGTTGCTGTGAAAAGTGAGCAATGAGAAAAGTTAGCAATGAGCTTCAATGACTGTTGACTCCTTCCTGCAGGATGAAGAATTATCTGTCTGCCAGCCAGACACAATATAAGAGATAATAGTGACAAACTATGTCTAAGGGGTTCAAGCTGGCCATGAAGGAAAAAAACCCAAAACTAATCTAGAATATCCAGATAAGCTGTGTCCGCTTTGATCCGGTTTTGGCAATAGTTGTACTTTGAAGTTACTGTCGGACTTGATGACCTCCAGAAGTCCCTTCCAATCAGCATTTATATCAATCTGTAATATTCTACTTCTGCTGTCCCTCTGGAGCTGTGCAAGTCTCCTTGAAGTCCTGCATCAGACCTGCCAGGCCCACAGGATGCTTCAGATACCTTGTGGAATCCAAATTCATACTGGAAGATTATGTTTTATAAAATCATAATCCTTGGTCCTAAATTCAGTCCTATATTAATACTAGCGATACATCTGATAAGCTGATTTGTTTTTTCTTTTGATAATTCATGTGTCAAAATTTCCACATAGTTAAAAAATATGAAACCTTTAACCTTTAGAGACTAAAATGTGAGGTGAACCTTATCACAAGGGAAAGCCTTATGTGACACCAATTTTTCACATAAGCAACCATGGCACTGAAACCTGACAGTTGATTCATGTCTCTGAAGTTCTTTAGCCCCTTCTGCCCAGAAAATACATTGCAGTTCAAATGTTATCACAGCATTTTTGGACAGTGGATCAGTTAGTATAGGTATAGAATGAAAAAACTATGTTAAGGAATTAACAAGCTCTTGTTTGATCCAATCTACGTATTTTATTAATTAAAATTAATAAGGCAATAATGCCAAATCAGTACTTAGCAATAGCACTTACAGCTCTCGCATTTCTCTCTCATGGAATTTCCATTACCATTGGGTGCCACGTATCGCTACAGCAGCAGTGCAGGGGTCCCACTGCCTACGGCTCTCCTGGCATGTGGCCTGTGGGTGGCAGCTGTGCTGGATCAAACCAGCATTTCAAACAAGTATTTCTCTCTTATTTCCTTCAGTGATATTGGGTAAATCTCCACTAAGCGTATGGGAACTCAAACATCTGGAGATATTTCTTCTACCTGAAAATAGATTAGTACCAATGATGTGGATTTTATGTCTTACCTGGCAAAAACTGTCTTTGATGACCAAAGATACATGTGTATGGGGACAGGCTTGAAGTAACGTAGTGGAATGAAGAGATTACATTGCCTGACTGTGTATGTAGCAATGTAATTATACCCATCCTGTCTACAGCGAGGACCTTATGGTATTTATACACTGTGTGAAGGAAGTCTGCTCTTTAGCACGTGCAATAAGTTGTTATGTAGGCAAATGCAGATGTATAATAGTCTAGAAATATGCTACAAAGCAGGGTAATTTAATTTTCCAATACAAAAGTTAAAAGTAGCTTATTTTCTGCATAAACCCAAACATTAATTCTGCAAGGCTGGCATTTCTTCAGAAGGACTGAAGAATCAAAACCACTTCTAATTGTAAACATCTACACTATACTGAACCAAAATTATTTTAGACTCATTGACTTTTTTTTTCTCAGCTTTCAGTGGTTTTTCCCCTATCATTAAATCAAAAACACTCTAATCATTAAGGTGAAGTAAGTTGTCCTTCCATCTAAAAATCAGAATGAAAAAGCCCAAATATTTCAATGAGGTAGGCAAGGTAAGCGTATTTCCAGTTCCTAATGTATGATGGAAGTGTATAGGGAATGATATCCAGTGAAAGAGATGGTAATGATTAGTCTTACTTGTTCCACATATATTATTAAAGGGGTGTTGGATGATGACAACTCCTATTCAGCACCATTTTGGGCTGCATTTGCGTCAGTGATCTGGAGGTAAAGTATTGTAAAAAAGGTTTAGCAATTTAAGATTTGCAACTCCACAAACAAAAATGCCTTGTGGAATCAGTAAGATAACACATATGGTAATGGGCAATTCATGTGCTGATTATTTATTTTTTCCCCTAGGGGAAAAAGAGTTCTCTTGGTTTTACTATCCAAAACTTACTTAGTCACTTCTTTCTGATAATGCTTTTACATGAAATCATCTTAAGGATATATTGGTGTTGTTACTTAACCCTGGTCATCAGCTAAGCACCACGCAAATGCTTGCTTGCCCCCAACCCCAGGAATGGAGGAGATAATCAGAAGGGTAAAAGAGTAAAACTGTGAAAAGTCATGGGTTGAAATAAAGACAGTTCAATACAGAAAAATAATTGCCAAACCAAAAATCCCTGAAGAAAAGCCAGTGTAAACTAGTGCATCCCCTGGCAAAATCTTTTCATATATTTTAATTTATAAATAGTATATATCATACATAGTTATAAATAATCTGACATATATATAATATGTCTGATTATTTTTCTTTCATATTTAATATAATAATGTATTAATATTTAATAATTATATAAATACTTATTCAAAATTTTAATTATTTTTATTTACATTTTAAAATTAGATATATTTAATATGCAATGATGCATAAAGAAACTGTATTTTTCCTATTACATTTGATTGCAATTCATTGTACTTGTAAAATTTCTAAAATATATTGATACACTGATGTTCTTAAGGATTCTCTCTTTCACTTGTGTGAAGAAGGGCGAAGAGATGATCTAACAAGATTTTCTGTTGTAGTACATGCTATTTTCCTAATCTGTTTTTATTTAACTTGCCTAGTTTTGCTAATTTATTCAGTTCAAAGGGAGATGGTAAACTCCTAGTGTTGTTTGCTCCCTGGAGGAACACCTCCAACGCAGACACTTTCATAAATAGAAAAAAAAACAAAAACGCTAGTAGACAAAACACTAGAACAAGAAAATGTCCACAAAATCCTTTGCTATTGAAGCAGCATAATCCAGCAGTTGAATATATTAATGTCCAAAGAAAGCTAGATGAATATAGGAACTAAAATGTTCTCTTTAATTACATTGAATCATTTTCAGCATCACTGCTTTAGTGAGTGCACAGACCAGGAGCACTATAGGTGTCTCAAATGGACATTCAGAATTTACATCCATGCAGTTCAGAATTATCTGTGGAAAAGCTGGCTTAAGTTACTCAGGTGACAAGTCCAAATATAAGAACCTGTACTTAAGATACATTAATCTGATCTGACAAATCCATGGTCTCAATTTAGTTTGGTGAAAGGCAGAATTTGCAGTTGGAGCTTTTCTGCTCAAGAAATGCATTCTATAGTACATTTTGGATAATGGCAGAAAATTCCTTATTTCACTGTACATGATAAGTAAATAATTTCTAGATTCTTATGGTTGTAATTGGATTTTTCCCTAAATGCCTTTTAAATTCATATATTAAATGTAAGTTTAAATTACTGAAAGTATTTCAGAAACATATTTAATTTTATTCTGTTTTCACAAATACAATCTTTGCATTAAAATGTAGTAAAAGAGTAGTAAAATGCCCATTAAATTGTAATTTCTTTCCTTCTTAATGCATCTATTAATATTCCAATTACCATAACATTTGTATATAAGTCGTAGCTCTCTCC
The DNA here is from genome assembly GCA_013398015.1 of Oreocharis arfaki. Lineage (NCBI taxonomy): Eukaryota > Metazoa > Chordata > Aves > Passeriformes > Paramythiidae > Oreocharis > Oreocharis arfaki. Next base: position 141,496 of record VZRR01013226.1, on the reverse strand, counting down.
TCTGTTAAAGGCCGAATCCTAGAGATAGTATTTCAATCTAACATTTCACAATTTAAAAATTGGAGGTTTCTTTCTTCACAAAGTTAATATACTATTTTTTTTTTAATGTTGGTTTACACTGGCTAAATTTAAACCAAAAATAATTTAAAACTTTATTTCATGTTCTGTAATTGATATTTACACGTCTTAATAGCACAAAATTTACAAACCAGTGCAGCCAGCAACTTACTTGGTCATCACTGCTGTATCTTACTGTATTTGAAATGAGGTCAATGAGCTCAGTTTTGCCTGCACTTCAAAATGTGTGCACACAGTATTTGATTAGACAAAAGTTTGAAATATTCTCCAGGCAAAAAGAAGGGAAACTGAGTGCTCCACTAGTCCTTACAGGCAGAATAGCACTTCAAGATATGTAGACTGCCTTTTTTTTGGCCGGTGTGATCAAATAAAAGGGCTATATAAGGAAAATATATAGCAAGATAGAATTTGTTTCTTAGAAGACTTAAGGACACACAATCCCAAATGTTGTAGACATAGGCTAAGGGGATACTGATTGTTTTATAACAGTACATTATAATATATATTTTATTTGAAATAAACATTTAACTCATGGGGGAAAAAATGGTATGCTGAAATCATATTGTGGACAAATTGCACCTACTTGTGCTCCTGGGCAACCAAAATTCATGTAAGTACATGTAAGTGACACCTTATCAAAATCTGGCTAAAAAGCCCAAGTGATTTCATTAGTTGTGACTTGGCCCCAAATATAACTAGGTTGGAATTCATATATAAGCCTCTGCACCTGACTTAAACTTGTACACATTTGCCCATCACATACCATAGAGCCCTACATGTCTCCAACAACAAAAACAAACAAATTGGCAGAAAATTGTATTTTAAACTTTTCACTTTTTTTAAAAAATTTCTTCATTTAGTTATTAGTGTCTGAGGTGAAAAAACGGTGGGAAATTGTGATTCTGTTTAGAATCCAGCCTCAGCAGCACTTCATTCTTCAAGAAAAAGACCAAAACAGCCTATGTTGAGGTCTATCCTACACTAAACTAAGAAATTGGCATCCAAGTTAGTCCGTTTATAACTACCTCAGGTGTTATTTCATAAAATTCCAGTCACTTACTGCAGACAGGTGTGTGAGTATGTGTTGCCATTTGAGTATGCCTATTCTTTACATTTATTTTGTCTTATAAACATACAGAGATACTTATTTTGCTTTTATTTATTTCATTTTGATATGTTATCTAAACATACCTGTTAATACATCTGCCTCTTGAAAAAAAATGCTGTTCTTTAAAGAATTTTTTACGTTTTTCATTATTAGGATCAGATGTTACGGGTTTAAAATGCAGCAGTAACTACATTAACAAGATGTAGCTAAACATGTATGCTCTGTTTGTGTTTTTATATAAGGGTTTTCTCCAAGGCTTTGACACTATTTAAAAAATATTCTTGTTAATGACACCTGTTGCTACAACTGTCTTATTGAAATAAGTGAAAGTGTGTGGGAAACTGACTGTGGATTAAAAGATAATGGTACAGAAATTACAGGGGAAAACACAGTTGTTCGTCCCTGGATGAAACACAGTCAGCATAGCCGACTTTTCCACACACAGTGGAATCTAAAGAGTGGAGACATCGGGGCCAGGCTCTGTCAAAATCAACTGCAGCATAATAACTCTCCGTGGACTGGTGCATTGCGTGTCCCCATTCCAAGGTTGTCTCAGGTACTATATTAAGATATCCGCCTTCAAGGTATGAAACCCCCTTACTGAGTAGCATGTGTCGATAAAGCCACTTAAGCTCCACCTTAAAGGAAAAAAAAAATAGTAAAAAAGTGAGTTAAGAATGGGGAGAAGTCAAGGAAGACTTCGGAGCAAACTCTGGGATCAGTCAATTGGCTGAACTTGTCTTCCCCCCTCTGGTGATGCCTGGGCAAGAGCTGTACTCAATGCATGCTGAATGAATACCTTGAGCTAGCTTTTGTTAGGGATTACAGCTTACTAGTATATTGCTTTGAATTAGTATACTGATTTGAATACATTTTTGTAGTCAGATATTATCACCAGCAATCCTTGAACCTTAACCTGTCACAATTTCATTAATAAAGCATTATTCTGTAAACTCGTAATGTGATTCCTTCAAGGGCACTGGCAGTCAGTGGGTAAAGGTGTGGAGACCCAGGAGGGGGTCTCTGTTGGTTGTGTGACCCTGAACAAGTCAGTCAAACCAGCCTCTTACCCAGTGAACTTCTCAGTGAAGGGTCCCCAAATATGGGTGCTGGAAGACTTGTCATGCACAAGGGTCTCAGCATTCCTGCGATGCTGAAATGCTAGTCAAATACTAAGGCTTTGAGTATATCTCGCCTTTTCACATGACAAAGTTTGTGACAGCACATAGTTAAGAGAGCAGATACATTCATTAGAAGCATAATTTTAAAAAAATCCTTTAAACCTCTTTTACAGATAGAAGAGTATATAAATCGGAGGCCAGAAAAGAAAGCAATAAACATAGTTCCCAGCTGCAGAAAGTGTTGGGTCCTTAGTGTTCCTCAAAGATTATCAAAAAGCTCAAGAGACAAAGGGACTTAAAAATGGATGATCAGAGAAAATAAGCTTTTTACTTAATTTAGAATGATATGTAATGTTGTGGTTTAAAACCTATACGAAAGCACCTCTTAGACAAATGGCACCATGACCATGTCTGCTCTGCCCTAACCCACTAGATGGTTCTGTTGTCTGGTGGGAAAACAAAGCATAGATGTGGACATTAACAGCTTGTCTGAGTCTGAATCTAACATTGATCTCAGCACAGTCCGTGTCTACCCATGAGAAACTTAATCAAGAGAAGCAAAAAATTCAAAACAATAAAGAGAGTAAACGGCAGATACAGCTGCAGCTGGCGTTTGTTTGGATTTTTGAGATGTCTGTGTTGTAGGTAACTAATAATAGTATAGTGTAGTTAAAATAGCCAATGAATCTGTTGTAGTAGTTAAGCAATCAATAGACAATTAACATGAATAATAAACATACAAAAGTGTATATACATGGCACTGGCTTTTGGAATAAACTCTATTTGCCTGTACTTTATATTGGACTTTGTGTGTGTCATGTCTACCTCAACTACGACACGAAGATAATTGGGGTTACACAAAAGTACTTTAGACATGTGAAGGGAGGAAACAAAGAAGTACAGGTGAACTCAGCAGTTGTTCTGACTTATGACACGATGTGGAGACCGGAACGTAATAACAATGCAAGTAGCAACAGTTAACAGGAAAAAAAGGTTTAAAATTTTAGGCTGGAGTGATGTGACCCATAAACCATTGAGTGGATTCCATGGTTCTGTGATTCTTCATTGTGTTGCAAAATACTGATATTAGGCTGAAACCATGAACTGCTCGCTGGATCCAAATGCAGCAGGATCTTGAAATAATCAAGATCTTATTAAGAGACATAGTGAAGAGCACAAACAAATCAAGATTAATATTATTCCTAAAGCCTCTGTGTCTCCTGTTTTTCATAACTCTTTTGGCTGATTGAGAAGGAAACACATGACAAACAGAGTGGCAGCAGCTGCAAAACCTGACATAGAATTGGGATGTAGTAAAGAAAAGTTGTGACAAATATGCAGTGCCTATGTGAAAAATATTGCACAGTCTAATGCTAAGTTTGAATTAAATCTCTAAAAGGCACGTCAAGATTTCTGAAGCTGAGAAATAAAAAAGGAAAATATCTTCATTACTTTTGACCTTCCTTCTTAATTATTCAAATAATCAAATAATAGATTTTTCAATCTTCGTGAAAGCATTTTGATTAAAAAGCCTGCATACACGTTAATAGTTATGAGGTATTAAAATCTATAGGGAGGCACACCAAGGCTTAAGTGCCATGATTGACATGATGATGATAGAAAGAGCAATTTAACACTGTTTTATCCCAGGTATCACTAGGCCAAGCTCCCCACTCTGAAAATCCAAACAAGATTTTGATATAAGTGCCAGTGGCAATTCCTATTTGTATGGCATTCATCCAACCGAATTTAAAACAACACTGTAAAAAATGGAATATTAATGTCTACAATGGCAATAGAAGAAGGAATCTATTGCTTCACAACCAGTGCCTTTCCAATTTTTATCTACTATATTCCCATGGGAAGCAAAATTCCACATGCGTGATTTATACTGTCCTATATCATTTACCTATCTACATCTGCAGCTTATAGACATCTGTGTTAATAAATATGATGATGATAATAATGAAATTTAGCCATTTTAGCCCACCTTTTAGTCCTGCTTGAATCTTCAGCGAATTTGAAATGAAAAGTATGTGACAATGCCACACTTCCAAGAGCAACAGCTTGTGCTTTCATAAACAAAGGATTCTGAATTAATTCAAGGTACAAGCAGATGGACAATTTTGCCCATTTGGCAAAAAAATACTTTTTGATCAAAAAGACGTTGAGTACTCTTTTTCTTGACAGTCTTCCCTTCCTAAAATGAAAGTTCATAGAAAATGTCTCTTAATTGTCCATGACCCAGTAAAAGGCTAAATTATTGACAGTTAGACAGTTAGTTGAATAGAAAAAAAAAAAAAAAAAGGAAAAAAACACATCCACAACTAAATGCTTTATACTTTTACATCCTGATTTTATGCAGTTACGTGGCAGCAACAGTTATGTGACATCTATCAAATATCTTGCCTTTAGCAATGGACAACAATGGACATTCTGTGACATTAAATTTTCATAACATATATATATATATAAAAGATTCAGAAATAGTAAGACAGACTGAGAAAGACTGACAACATTTTAATACTTCCAATTGTTTCATAAGATCTCTGTAATACTTTGAACATCTAAGCACTGATTAAGTTTTATTGGGTTTTTTCCTCAAGAAACCATTGCATTCATTATCTCTGAACAAAATCAACTTTAGGTTAATTACAAATTTGTTTAATTGAGCAATAAAATGTTTGGACTTCTACTGTGTATCTAAGGTGATGATTTTGGATACTTTATTTCAATAATAATTTTTTTGTGCTACTCATTCTGTTGAATTCAGTTAATTTTCAGGTTTAAGGCAAAGCATACACTAAAGAATGTATATGTTCTTTGATAATAGATGTGTTTTTCAGAAGCCAGTTTAAAAGCAGACAATTTTTTCATCATTAAGAGTACCTTCTTCCTTGTGAATTTAACTGACATGAAATTATTTAATTAACTTGAGATATTGTCTTTGTAAGAACTACCCCTTGTACTACTTTTGTCAGTGGAAATCCCTGACTTAGGTAAAATATCACAAAGAATATCTCTTGGAGAGTTGTGACAATCATAAACAAATTTTTAACAAATATACTGTTAACATCTGTATGATCTAATAGCTAAATGCGTCTTAAAAAATGCTGCAACAAAGAAAGACATCTAACGTCCCAAAATCAAACTATTCATACCATTCTGCCTCAATATCTGAAAATAAACAAATTTGTTTCATCCATAGCTACTGAATATCATACATGATTTTGAGGATTATAGGGAAATGGAAGAGTTTAAGAATTTCCAAGTAATTAAAATGTTGTTTATTTAAACATGTTGCTTTTCAGTCAGCCCAGTTTCTCTGAAACCAACCAAACTCTAGGTTGGAGGTATTTTAAATCACACTCAAAGAGAGACAAAATTAAGGAAAAATGAGGGAATGATATTGTATAAATTATATGGACTACACATTCATCAATAACACCTTTACTTATATTTCTATAAACTCACAATCAAGTACAAATAGAAAAGGACATATACACTGGACAGGACTGTGATTATTAAACTTTGGACAAGACTTACTGATACTGTGTCTTCAGAGCAGACCTGTGGATGAGAGATGGACAGATCCGTGACCCTGTCTTCGCTGCCACTCATGCACGAGATGGAGGGTTCTGTATTTTCCTGCAAGGAGGCTTATCGCAGGCAGATGTTTCTATCTTTTTTTCTGAAAATATTTTGTCAATAAAGACCAACAACTGCTTCTTTTACTTTTGAAACTAATTCCATTAACAAAAGTGACAAAATTTGTATATGTAAATTATTCTGTGACAGTATAGCATATATATTGTGACAGTATAGCATATATAATATATAGTATATATTCTGTAGTTTAGAATATAGACAGTGTATGAAATATTCTTTTTCAGTAGTATGGGAAGTAACATGGAAAATGTAAAAATACATGGTGTTTAAAAAGTGCAAGTGCTCAGACAAAAAAATTGAAGACCTCTTCAGGGATTATGTGTGATTTTAGATTCAATAAATGGAAACAGTATAATTTTGAACAATAAAATAAAAATGTAATTAAAGTTTATTTATGATGTTAGGATAACAGTGCATGGTCTCCCTATGAGATAAAGGAGGCTTTATACAGCCTGGATGTTCTTTAGGAAAGCACAGAAATAGAGCTGAAGATGAGTATTTTATATTCTCTTTGCTCCATATCTTTGCAAGCCATTGCTCACAGTAATTTGCCAGCCATTTTGAAAACTGCATTATAGTCAATTAATTTTTAAACTCTGTACTGCCATCCTGCTGAAGCAAGGGTAGAGAAGAAGGATAGCATATACCATAATGTGTTCTCTTGCTTCTTTGCAACAACTGCTAAGAAATATGACAAAACAAGAATAAAAAATGAAACCATTTTCTATTCCTCCATGACATAATAAATGCTGTGGAAATCAAAACCAGCTTTGGCTTGAAAAGTTCATTAATGAAGTATAAAGGAGACCCTTCCCAAAGGAAGGGGGGTAACCACTCAGTGTGAAGCACTGCCTGCTGCCAGCTCTCAAAAACAGAGATGAGGACAACCACTTTGTTGGACATAAATATGCGAGTTTGCATGTGACTCTGATTGCTGCATGCTTTTTCTTCTGAGTCTTATGACATGCACATTGTGAAGAGGAGCACAGTTATCAGATAAGCTGTTTGAAATTATTATTCTAAGTATTTATTCAGAAATTACGACACTAGTAAAGAGAGACCCACATACCTTGAGACAGAAGGCATAATCATGTATAACTGCGATTGAGGGAAAGGTAAGTAAAGGAAAGAATACATGATGAAAAGAACAGCAATTAGCAATTTAGATGGTAGTGTTAAATTGAACATGAATTTACTTTAAATCCTTTAGGCAATGCCTCAACCACAACCTTTTTGGGGCCTGATGAAAAACTTGTTTTTTGAAGAGATTTAGTTGAAGCCCTTATATTCTCTATGTGAATCTTTGCCCACCTGTTGAACTAACAGCAACTGCAAATAGTTCTGATGCTCAAGCAATTTTTCACATAATACAGTTTAGACTTACCTTTATGAGGCAAGGGTTGAAGAAAGTAAAACTATTTATTCACTTACTGAAACCTACTATGATTTGCAGGAATAAAAATGAAATAGGTAGGATTTGGAGCCTATTATTTGGGACAAGTAACATCTCATTTTGTTTGCAGCAGAAGGTTTCAGCAGGATTTGTTGGAAAGCATGTTAGTAGTTATCAGGCACACAAAATTCTGGCCCAGTATTGAAAACAGAGATCTATAAATTTTCCTGCCAAAAAGTTTTCCAGTTGTTACCCAACATAAAACTGCATTATTCTGATTAGATAATAGAATAGAGAACAGATTAGATTAAAGCAACAGTTTTGTTTCTGTTTAATTTAGATTCTGGCTTAGAGAGTAAATGCTGAAAAATTTGCAGTTGAAAGTCCAGACTTAGCCAAAGCCACAATATGAGTATAAAATATACAGCATTTTCATAGTATCATGCGGCATTTTAGTTTCCAATATTAATTCAAGGAAGAATTCAGTGTAAAAATGCATGTAAGTTCCAGAATTGAGAAATAACTGAAGAAACGGTAATGCTGCAAAACAGTGGGTTCCCATGGAAATCCAGTGTCTGTTCTGAGATCCCCTGGAGATCTGAAGTTCCACCCCTCTTTTAAGAGCAACAGCGACTTGAAAGTTAGAACACTATAACTTCTACAGACTTCCAGGAACTGGTATCTCTCTGGTTATACACAAATGAAATAGTGAGAAGGATTTTAGATGTCATTTTGGAAGAAATAGAATAGAAATAATTATTCATGTTAAACCAAAATAATCCCAAATGTTTTGTGTAATTCTAGAATTTTTATACTTAAAGTTGCTCTCTGATAGAAGTTACATATTGAAAAATGTGACACTTGTCAGAAATGAAAGCTTGGACATAAAGAAAAATACCCTCATTATATTTTTTTGACTGCTGCATCAGAAGAGGTTATCATATATTCATTTCTTTATTCAGACATTGGACTATAAAGTAGTCTATACTCAAAGGTAGTCTCATGACAATTGATAGTATTTTTCCCTACAAAATGCATACAAAAAGAAAGATTTTTATGTTTCATAGCTTTATTATTTGCTTCTTTGTGTTCAGTCGGGAATTACATTAAACACCTTCTATGATTTGTGGTCAGCAAACATGCTAACAACTTGCAGCATGCTATCAACAGTATCTATTTCAAAGCAATTTTGCCTCACAAAGTCATTCACAAGCAATTTTCTTGAGACAGGCAAACATAATCATTAACACTCTGAAGCCACTCTGACCCAGGTAAGACCTGGTAAAAACAGCTGCTTCATAATGATATCCAATTTCCTTGTAAATCCTGTCCAGAGAAATTCATAAATCACAGGTTGCCATCAGGCCATGGTAAACCTCCCTTTCAAACAATAGCCCTACGGAGATTATTTGAAAGCATATTATGCACCCATCTGAAGGGTCAGGTGTTGCCAACTGGAGCATTAAAAACTCATTTATACCTGTTTACAGCTAGCTGCTATCAAAGGCCCACAAGTTGGGAAGCAGAAATATAATGCACCCACAATTTTTCAAGTCACCTTTCACTCTCAACGTTCAAATGAAACAAGAAACCTCGTGCCTCTAAACCACAGACAAACAGTCTAGGAGAGGAATTCAGGGGACTGAATAGTAGTATAGAAGAATAGAAGAATAGTAGAACAGTAGAATATTAGAATAGAAGAATAAAGTGACCGTTAAGATGCTCTGGGGTATCCTACCTGGCCCCCTACCTGAGCTGCTGCTCCGGAAAAATCCCAGTGTTCCAGTGTCCCACAATCCCCTGTCTCACTCTCCAGCCCTAGGCCTGTGTTGTGTGTCTTGCATCATCTAAAATGGCACTAGTCAATGATATTTAGGCATCTCCGTTGCTTTTTCATTGAACCTCAAGGGTAAACAAATTCTTCTCAATTTATTACTAATCTGCAGATATGGTGCATGTCTAGAATATTATTCATGAACAAAAAATCTTTCCATCTTTTCAGTAGATGCACAGATCGCATTTACAGTAAAGTGAAGAATTTAAGTATGAGAGTAATACTATACAAAACAAAAAAAAACCCAGCTAGCGCCAGAGTTCTTGGTGTCATGATAGGTACCTGAGGGAAGGTGAAGAAACACCAACTACATCAGAAGGTATAATTTCTGCATTCTCCTGTGTGCTTATCTCCTAGTAAAATTATATGCTCAACACCTTCTAAAAAAACCCTCATATAGGTATATATTACTCCTAAATCTACCAAGCAGAATAAAAACGACCTTAAGTACAGCAGCAACAGGTAGTGCCAATGTGCTGAAATATGAACCAGTGGGAAAGACCAATATGGCTGATTAAATTTGGTTCAAGATCAAGGAAAAAGGAGACTTCATGAACTTTGGAAGAAGAGGGACACCAGTCAGGAGTACTACAAGGTGAGGTCATGCCAGGACACAATCAGAAGATCCAAAGCTCAACTGGAACTCAATGTGAGTAGTGCCATAAAAGACAATAAAATTATTTTCTCTTACTATTTTGACAACAAAAGGAGGGTTAAGGAGAATCTCCATTCTTTATTGGATGCTGTGAGAAAAATTAAGACGAAGGATGGGGAAAAGGCAAAGGTACCTAATTTCTTCTTTGCCTCAGTTGTTAGTAGTAAGATCAATCGTTCTTGGGTTACCTAGCCCCTGAATTGGATGACAGGAATGGGAAGCAGAAGGAAGCCCCCTTAATCCAAGAGGAAGCAGTCAGTGACCTGCTACACCTTTAAGACATACACCAGCTTATGGGACCAGATGGGATCCGCCCAAGGTTACTGATGGAGCTGGTGGAAGAACTCACCGAGCCACTTTCCATCATTTACCAGCAGTCACGGTTAACCAGGGAGACCCTGGTGGTCTGGAGGTTAACAAATGTGAGACTCATCTGCAGTAAGTTCTGGAAGGAGGATCTAGGGAACAGGCCTGTCAGTCTGACCTCTGGGGAGGGTTATGGAGAAGATTATCTTAAGTGCCACTGTGGATTTTGTCTACCTAGACTACAGAAAAGTCTTTGACACCATTTTACACAGGATTCTCCAGGAGAAACTGGCTGCCCATGGCATGGACAGGAGGATTCTTCACTGGTTAAAAAACTGTCTGAACTACTGGGCCCAGAGACTGGTGGTCAGCAGAGTTAAATACAGTTGACAGTCACTTGTGGTGTTCCTCAGGACTCAGTATTTGAGCCAGACATGTTTAACATCTTTACCAGTAATCTAGATGAGTGCACCCTCAATTTGCCGATGGAAACAGGTTGGGTGGGAATGTCGACCTTCTTGATGGTAGGAAGTCTCTGCAAAGGGATCTGAACAGACTGGATTGATGAGCAGAGACCAATTGCATGAGGTTCAACAAGGTAAAGTCTCAGGTCCTGCACTTAGCTCACAACCCCACGCACTGCTATAGCTGGAGGAAGAGTGGCTGGAAAGTTGCCCAGTATAAAGGGCCTTGTGTGTGTTAGTCAATAGCCACCTGAACATGAGCCAGTGTGTGCCCAGGGGGTCAAAAAAGCCAATGGCCTCCTGGCCTGTATCAGAAATATTGTGGCCAGCAGGACCAGGGCAGTGATTGTCCCCTTTTAATCAGCACTGGTCAGGCCACGCCTCGAGTCCTATGTTCAGTTCTGTGCCCCTCACTACGAGAAAGTCATTGAGGTGCTAGAGCATGTCCAGAGTAGGGCATCTGAACTGGTCTGGAGCACAAGTCTAATGAGCCACTGAGGGACCTGGGGCTGTTTAGCTGGGAGAAAAGGATGCTCAGGGAAGATCTTTTTACTCATTACAACTACCTGAGAGAAGTGTGTAGCAAGGTGGGGATCAGTCTCTTTCTCAGGTTAAAACTGACAGGACAAGAAGAAATGGCCTCAAGTTGCACCAGAGGAGGTTTAGATTGGATATTAGGGAAATTTTCTCTGTCAAAAGGCTTGTCAAACATTCAAACAGGCTGCTCATGCAAGTTGTTGAGTCACCATCCCTGGAAGTATTTTAAAAATGTGGAGTTGTGGTTCTTAGGAACATAGTTTAGTGGTGGACTTGGCAGTGTCAGGTTTACAGCTGGAGTAAATGATTTTAAAGGTCTTTTCAAACCTGTGGTTCTGTGATTATATGATTGTAAAAGCTGTGTGGATTCTTTCAGTGTTGCTAACTCTGTGGAAGAAAACAAATCAAATCAAAATGAAACCAACCCCCTTTTTATAAATATAATCAAAGAGTCTGGGCTTTTAAATTTATGCAAAACCCATTCAGATTTCATCAGTAAAGTTTTATATGAGAAGGCAATGCCTGATATTGTTTTTTTCAGTATCGAACTATATGTGTGGGAATATTTGTGGGTACATCACCACATTTATATACTGCAATGAAAAGCTTTTGAAATACATAGCAATTCAATGCTATCCTGCAACCTTTGTATAGCCATTTTCTTCTGGTCTTAGCCAAGAAATCCCATTAACCTCAATGTCAGCAGACTTTTAAAAAGCAGAAAATTGTTACTCAACCATATTTTTTTGTACAACAGACACCATACAAATTGTTTACACATTTTTAATCAGTCTATTTTTCTGTCCGGTATTGAATAGTTTTCATGTAAAATACTACTTAGTAAAGAAGAAAAGCATGAAAACCTCATTTCAGCTGTTTAAAATGTGCCTACTACTATTCCATGTAACCTTTTAGGAAATCTTTGGAGGTAACAGATGATGAAGAGGGAGTTTTTTTGGCAAGTTTAGTAGTGCAGATCATTATATTAATTACAGTACAGTACAACTAGGCTAATTACAAATTAGTAATTGACAAAACTATTGTTAATTATAGGGGTTGTGTTTTCAGCCTAGTTTTTTGTTTGTTTTTTTGTTGTTTATATTTGGTTCTTTTTTTCATAAATGAAAAGATTAATGCTTTAGGGTTTGATTTTTTAATATGTTAAATCCTTCTTTCAGAAGTTCTTTACTTTTTGAACTAAGCAGTCCTTACTAAGAATAGAAATTAACATGTATAAGTCTTTCACTATTAAATTTATGTGAATGACTAGATATATACCTCAGTGCTTTATCATGTTACTCAAAAAAATTAAGCTCACAATAGCTAATCAGATGATTAATGGAGACTGACATTAAAACACAAAAGCAATCAAAAAGACCTGTTATTTCTGGACCAATTCAGTTATTTGTTAGAATTAATGAATAAATTAATATAAAGCATTTTAGAAAATACTTCTTCAGATAGACTTCAGGAAAGCCAGGATTACGTGACTAATAAATGTCAGACACTTAATTCAGACTGGTACTAAAATTTTGCTGAGTTCTGAAGAATGAACATGACTGGACAGAATACAGTGAGTTTTGATTAAATAATGGTTATGATGCTTCACTGTTTCTTCACATCACTGACAACATATCACCCTTAGCAACTTAAAAAAGCCACAAACAGAACCCAACAGTCTACATCTAATTAAACTCTTTGCTATTTATAAGAGTTTATAGCTAAACTAATGCATCTAAACTAAGGTTTTGTAACCTGTCAATAGAGGCGTAGTCAAAATGATTGAATGCTTCCAATGCATTCAGCCCACTTAGTGGAATGACACAGGGGGTGGGATTGAGCACACCCTCCGCAAGTTTGCTTGTGGCAGGCACCAAGCTGATCAGTGCAGTTGGTTTGCTCGAGGGAAGGGACATCATGTGGAAGGGTCTTGACAGCCTCGAGGACTGGGACCATGAGAATCCCCTGAAGTTCAGCAAGACCAAGTACAAAGTCCTGCACAAGTTTATTGTCAATCTCCAACTGTGATTCTCCTTTCCTCACTTTGCTCTTGTGAGACCACAGCTGTAGTACTTCATCCAGCTCTGGAGCTCCACAGCAAAAGACATGGACCTGTCAAAGTGGGTCCAGAGGGGGACTATGAAAATGGTCATAGGACTGTAACAGCTCTCCTGTGAAAAAAAGGATGAGAGTGTTGGAATGTTCAGTCTGGAGAAGAGAAGTCTCCAGAGAGGCCTTACTGTGTCCCTCTAATGTATAAAGAGGGCTTATAAAAAGATGGAGAGAGACTTTGTGCAAAGGCCTGGAATGCTTGGAAAAGGGGAAATTATTTGTAACCTGAAGAGAGTAGATTTAGATTGGACATAAGGAGGAGATGTTTCACAATGCATGTAGTGAGATACTTGAACAAGTCACCCAGAAAAATTGTGGTTGGCTTGTCACTGGGAGTGTTCAAGGATAGGTTTGATGGGACTTTGAGCAACCTGATCTACTGAAAGATGTCCCTGATCATAGTCACTGGGGTTGGAACTAGATATCTTTAAAGATCCCTTCCAGTCTAAACCATTCTATAATTCTATGATTCCATTGTTCTATGACTCTACAATTCTATGACATATCTGATGAAGCTCACACTGAAAAACAGAACAAATATGAGCAATCAGGAACTTAACTAACAACTTAACCCAATATGAGGAATCAGGAACTTAATCTATAGCTTAACTTGTAAAGTCTGCAACCTATCTGTCGCATTTTGAAGTTTCAGACAACCCTGGGCATGTGAAATGGCACAAGACATCTGTGATTACACAGCTGAATAACATGGTGATATGCAGGTACAGACACCTGTGTTGTAAACATAAACTTATGTATCTCAGCCTGAAGATAAATACTAATTATAAAATTGGCAGTTTAAGCAATGAATATAAGCCAGAGCAGTAAATGAAACCATTAGAACAAGTATTCTATGATACATTCCTAAAATTGCAGCAAATACTGTTCTTTTTTCATTACCACATCAATGTATTATTTTACTACATTTGTTAATACTTTTAAATTTATCTTTTCATTCCATCCTTTTCATGACTTCTTCCCTTCCAATTGTCACTTGCTATTTAGTGTCACTAAAGTTTTTTTGTTTTTTTCCTCCTGATATATAAGTTGTTTTTTTTTCTTTTTAATTAAGCTTAGAAGACAAAAAACTCAGAAAAACAACGTTTTACATTTTCCAGTTGTGTCTGGTTGTCCTTTCTCTTGCCTCATCTATTTTGTTTATAAGCTTCTCACAGCAGCAAAAAAATATTTTTGCACCTACACAGTGAGTAGCAATTTTTCTTGTTATTTAAACAGTATATTATTTAGTATAAATTGTGGATTACAGTATTTAGAATTTTTTAACATACTACATAATATTAACAGGCATTTGAGGTAATGCTTTAAAAAAATAAACTATATTTTAGTGTACTATTCAAATTAGTTTTTATGTTCCAATTTCAACTTATATATATATATATGTTTGTAAGCTGATACTAAGCAACATGAGGAGAAGGAAAGTAAAACATTATAAAATACATTGACCAGAATTTTTATTCCAATTGATTCAATTTTCTTATTTATATTTAATTCTAGTGTACTTAATATTTCTGATTTATATACCATAAGTCAGATCAGAGATAAATTTCATTAAAACAATTACATGACTAATTTATTTCTGGATATTTAAGCAAATATTGACAATGGTATTTAGTCATCAGTCCAATAAAATCCTCTGTCTTTTTCAAGGAAGATAAGTCTTTTTCTCTTCCTCTGCTCAGACAAGGAATCATTAAAAAACCAACACAATTTCTATTTTCACTTGGTGCGAATTATATTCTACAGAAGTGATGCTATTTTTCACCTTGCTCAATTACTCTTTTATTACTTCATGCAATCTATAAAATAGCTTTTGTTACTTTTCTGTCATCTTTCATCTATCAGTTTGGTAGGTTCAGTTTTGCTGAGCTCAGAATGTCTAAGATTAGAATTGAAGATTTTGATCTGTGGAGGATCAAAAAATTTAGGTAATGTTAAAACACCTAGCTTTCGTATTAGGTGCTTACTTTCAACATCTGAATACTCCAAAGTTAATGTCCTGAGATTCTGGTAGTTATCTAAGTTCCCAAAGTAGGGTGTTAAAGACCCTTAGGATTCTCTGCTCTAACATGGCCATGTTAAACAGTGAAGACTGACAGTGTCTTCTAAGTTGCAATCACATTTACCATATAAATATATTTCTTTTTCTAGCTTGCCTCAAACTTGATCATGTTGACACATATCCAGCTTCTATCTCAAGTGTCACTACAGATTCACCTTTACCAAATTAATTCAGCCTTATATGGCTATTTTTAGAAGACATGAGCCATTTTCCAGACCCTATTTGCTGTACGGACTACATAGTCACCACCAATAATAAGAGATTTCATAGTTATCTGACATACAGCATCTACCTTACAGACACAAATGCTGGCTGTACCTGTTTTTATGTTTTACCTTTTTTATATTCTGTTGTTAAAAGGTCGCTGTTTTTTGATTTAGATCTATTAAAGCTGAGCAAATCAGGTAATACAGCAGAGGTGATTATTAATTAACGAAATTATTGTATGCTATGTAAGCTATGTAAGAGGTTCTAAACAATTTAATATTTACCAAAAATATTGATCTCTTAGGTGACCTGCACCAGAGTACACCTAGGTAAATAAAACATTTCATGGTATTTAGGACATTAAAAAAAAAATGCATTGATATATGGTATTGCTCCTGTTTCCTCTGCTTGTTGCCTGTTCTCATGGCTGCTGTTCAGCAGGTTGTTCCCTTTGTTGCATTGTAGAATATTTTGGGGAAAGAGGGTCGTATCATATTTTAGTGATATTAAAATTAAGGAATTTATACCAGTGAAAATATCCCAGTGGATTAAATAATCCACCTTTATTCCATGGTAATACTATTGCCAACACTTTCTGATACCAATGCACTTATCAACAGCAATTTTTGAACCTTGTTTTGTCTCCACAATCAATAAATCACACTATTTGGGCATCTGGGATTGTTATGGGACCAGACTCACTGTGTAGACATGCTGTTTGTGCATCTGGTACCTTGCCAGACTTACAGTATCAAATTGGTTACTCTAAAATATTGTCTGTGAAGGTCTCCCAGGGATTCAGACAGACAGATAATACATCGACCAACATGGGGAAGCCTAGTGGCCCCCAGGCCTGCTGCATTTGCAGACAACCCAGAAAACAAGGAGGTCGCCCTTTCCTTAATTTTTTCCAGGATGGCAGGCCGCCCCCTTTAACACTAAGATGTGGGTACAAAATATTTTCCTCTTTTGTGTTTCTTCAAGAATTCAAGGATAATTTCAGATTAGAAATTCAACATAATCTGTATTGATATTGCCCAAGGGACAAAATGTAAGATATTATGCCTTAATGGAAACATAAAATGTTTAAAGGATATAGGTAATGTCAGGATGGATGATAATTTTATGCACCAGACAGGTGCACAATGTAAAATAAAAAGGTATAGGAACAGTTCAGGTTGAGAGCACACATTTAGAGGGAAAAGGCTTTCACAGAATGAATAATAAGCTTTCACAATGGTTTCACAATCCTGCTGAGCAAGAAGATGATTTAAAGATACAGAAATTACTTAGGAAAGGAGAGACTACTTACCTTGAAGTTTGGTTTTTCTGAGGATCCCCTACATAATCCTGAGTCCCACAGAATGAAAAATTTGGAAGTTTTCATACATTTGGTTGCCCACAAAGCATTGATGGGAACTCACATCAACCTCCAAACACGGCTGTCAGGTTTATGGAGTGGAGGGAGATGAATCAGCGAACCTAAAACAGAGTTTTCAAGTCTAACTTTAACCATAGGTCAATACACAGTGCTATCACAGCATGATGTTTTCCAAAACAGCATAAGATCTTCTTTAAAACTGCTTTTATTGTGGATGAAGATCACTGGAGAGATAAACTGTAAAAGACTGTTATAAATTAAAAAGTATAACTGTAAAAACTGCTACATAAAGACAAAGAAACAATTAAATGTTAAAATTATGGAAATAAAATAGTTTTACATATGTATATAAATAAGCTGTAAACCAGAATAACATCTCGTTTTCTCTCTTTATGATAGGTACACACACTACTTATAGCATGCATTCAGTGCAAATCCTCATATCTGTATTAAAAAAAGCAAGTTCAACATGCATTTTGCGATTAATTTCAGCACGATAACCTTCCCTTTGAAGGGCTGTTCTTTACGATACTGTCTGGTAAAAAATGCAAATCGTGAAATTAAATTAATTGTCTTGAGGCAGGCAAAGATCCAAATCAGGCCATTCTGCTCCTGCTAAGTGACTCCTGTGGTATTCTGCTAGCTTTGTGCTTGAAACAGAATGTTTTGGTCTGGCAGATGGAAACAGAAAACAGTTCAGACACTTTCTTTTAGAGATAATGGTGCCAGGGAAAGAAAGTCAATGAATGGCAGTAAAAACTGTACATGGATTTGCACATAAGGTTTTGTACACTGTAAACTGAAACACTAAAGTGACTGCTGAGATTTTGTATAAGCACCCTTATTGAGAAGGGATTTGAGGCTTAGCAGAAATCCTGGAAGGTTATTAAGATAGAGATTGGCTGCTGCAAAGAATACAGAATCCTGGAAAATTCCACAGCATCATCTTGATTTTGTAGCATCTGGCTCACATCACGAATGCCCTGAGCACTGTCATTCTGTGAACTGAATACCTGGTGTCAGGAAAATGGCCTTGAAGAAACAAATATTCACCACGTCAGAATGAAGAGGAATGTGAAACAGGGATAGAAAAATGTGAAATAGTAAGAAAGTCAATATACAAATGCATGAATCTAATTTTGACTACTTTAAATAAATTGCAGTAAGCTTTGGGATTACCTGAAAGTCAGATTGATAAATCTTAAGAAGTGTAGGAATAATTGTTTCCTGTCAGATTTCTTTAACATTAAACTTCAGCGGTATTTGGGTATTTTTTTAAGCTGCTTATGGCTGTACACAACTGTACAACATCATTTTTGATAACAGACTTGCATGTCAAAAAAAATGTTTGGACTGTAATTCCTTAGTCTAGCAGAAAACAAATGAATATGTCTTCGCCATGGGCTGGTATCTTGGCTATGTTGGTCACCTTGTTCTCTGCAGAGAAAAGAACGAGTAAAACTTGGCAATAGACTTTCCTGGCTTCTGGAAGTAGTTCAGACGTTTGCAATTTGTGAGTTTCTGGGACCAGACTAGATTAGATCACTGTTATTTGATACTGGCAGCATATCTGTAACTGCTAGCTCAGGATACTGTGTTCTGACCAGAATTCTCCCTAGGGGAGAAAATCTAGGGAAAAAAAAGGGAATTTTTTTTTTCTCTTCTTTCCCTCTTCAGTTACTTGTTCAAATCAGACAGCATATGAATTTGTACAAAGGCCATGTGGTTTCCCATCTTTCAACAATTTCTCTTAAAAAACCACATTAAATCCAAACACAAAAAAAGAAAACTGACCCCAAGCAAGCAAACAAACAAAACTACAACGAAAACAACCAAGAGATTCAGACTTTCTTTACTTAAAATAAAGACAATCAAGCAATTGAAACCATTTGTTCAAACCTACATTCTGTCAAAAGAACTGGTTTTATTGGTTTTCTTCAGCTTTCAAGATAAGTAGGTTGAAGATTGTAGCACAACTAATCCAACTAATTGGTATCAAGATGGGCTTCTTACATATCCAGCCTGTGGTATCTCTATGCTATTACTAATTTCCTATCTTTTCTGGATGGAGCTGGTTTTATCTTTTTTTCATGTTTCCTCTTTTCTTCTCATCAGTATTCCAGAGATACATAGGTCTGTGAATCTAAATTTGACAGTGGTTTAGCCTTTCCAGCACACTGTACTCTTTGACAAGCACAAAAAGACATCCACCCACATATGAAAACTGGGTTTTGTAGTAACTTGATTCTCTCCTGAATGTGATCAAGAGGTTTCATGGTGTTATTCCTCTACACTTGGTAGTGTTTTAAAACTTTTTGAGTTAGAATTGGAGATAGTTTAAAAGAGAGAACATTGAATAAGCAGTTGTATTTGGTCTGGCCGAGATAATATTCCTCACAGCAGCCATCACAGTGCTGTGCTTTGCATTAATAGTTAAAAATGAGCTAAGATACCAGTGTTTTGCAACTGCTGGGCAGTGCTCAACAGCATCAGGGCTGTCTCTCCAACATTTCCCCCTTACCAGTAGGCTGGGTGTGGACAAGATTTTGGGAGGGTATGTAGCCAGTACAGCTGACTCAAACTGACCCAAGAGACATTCCATTCCGTATGATATCTGCTCAGATACAAAAGCTAAGAGAAAGAAGTAGGAAGGGCAGGAGCACTCATTATTTATGTTTATCTTCTGGAGAAACCACTATGAGTACTGAAGCCTTACTTCCTGAGGAGCAGACTGACACCATCTGTTGATGGGAGGCAGAAAGTAAATCTATGGTTTTCTTTTGTTTCTGCATGTGCAAACTTTGCTACCACTTTATTAAACTGCCTCTACTTTGACACATACATTTTTTCATCTTATTTTTTCCATCCTGTCCTGCTGAGGAGGGGCATGATAGAGCAGCTTGATAGGCACCTGGCATCCAGCCAAAGTCAACCCACCAGTGCCATGTTTTATAGCAAAAATTAGAGTATAAATGAAACATCATACACACCTTTCAGCTTCTCCAGCTGCTGTTGCCACTGAAGCTTCTGTCATTCTGAAGACTGCAGGAGAGATTGGGACAGGGAGACAGAGGTGGCATCAATCAGAAAAAAATGCACTATTGCAATGACCATGCAGAAGCACCTTCAAGACCTTCAGTATCAAACTGTGTTGCATCGGCTTTGGTCACGTAAGGTTGCTTTAAGCACTTGACAGATCTTTCTTTTTATAGATTTTAATCTTACTGTATTTTCAAAAAAGGCTGTTGGAAGAAAAAGTGCAATAAAAGCGTGTGTATTAACTTCTACTACTCGTTGTTGGAACCCCTAAATGCTGGGGACTCCACCGTGTTTAGCATTTCACAGAAATATAATAAAAGATAGCTGCTGCCACAAAGACATTTATAGTCTGTACTATAAGACACAACAGCCTGGGAATTAGCAAAGGTGTGTGAACTCATTTTAAGGTAAGTTGGTTTGTCCACAGTGTCTGAGTGTAATGAACCGTCAGCAGTATTCAGCACACACTGTGCTCAGAAATCCAGAAGGTCTTCAACATCGTCACTGACATTTCTACATTGCATTGCCTTTGACAGCAGATTGATGATGGTGGTGGAATCACTGTGGTAGCAGAATTGCTTCTCTGTTTTTTATTCAACCCTTATCCTCAGCCCATCTTTGCATCTGATGTCACCTTCATTTCCTAGGTAAATGTGTACAATCCAGTACTGTGTACCTCAGGAGAGTGGGGTAGACAAGGCAGGAAGATGACAGATGGGAGCAGCAAGCGGACATTCTATCCGTTCTCCTTGGTGGAGTCAGGGAATATGCTACTGTTGTCAGGCACAGCCATGGACTGAGAAAGGCCAAATGTGAGGAAGAAACAGGCTTCGTTGCTGTTTGGCTGTGGACTAGCTACATGTTCTCATGTAATTAGTCAGGTAATTAATCATTGATAATATTGCAATGATTGGCAGGATGGACTTGACTCAAAGTTAGATCATTCTCAGCACCAAGCCATGCTTTGGGTATTCAGTCCTACCTTGCGGACAGCTTAGTCGTGTTTGTATCGCACACAGAGTACACATGTGCTCCAGTTCTGTCTTCCCATATGAGGAGTGATTCTTTTTTCTGATTTTCCTTGATATAAGTGTCACATTTGTTGTTTTTAAACTAATATTTTTCTCAAGAAGTTCAGACAATTTTGGTTTGTTCCGTGCTGATGTCTTTTTCTGGCAGTGACAAATTTTCTGTGACAAATGAGCTTTATGTGATGCATTATCCAATGACTATTGAATGCTGATATTCACCCTGCATCGTAGTATAAACTGAACAAGATAAAAATGCATTTACACTATTTTTAAAATTTGGAACTATATTTTATTTTTCACATAAACCCATTTGTGGTTTCCATATGTTCAACTTGCAGAGTGATTTTTTTGCAAGTTAAGTGTACTCTTTTTCAGAGGAAACAATCTGTCAATCCTTTTCAGTTGTATCCCAAAGGTGCTCTAATCCCTAGTAGGGACATATGTATTTTTATTCCCCCCTGGCAGGTATTTGCACTGATTTCTAAGATCTCCCTGATTCTTCTCTTCTCAGTGCTGAACAGCCTGACTGTTTCATCCTGGCTCCTCCTGTCAGATACCCTGGGCCCTTTATCATCCATGTAGCCCTTAGCTGTTTTTCCATGTCCTTCCTGTACTGGGGAGCCCAGCACTGATCCCAGCAGTCCAGATGTGTCTCCTTGGAGCTAAGCAGAGGGGAATGATCACTTTTCTCAGTCTGTGGGGAGCAGTGTGCCTGTGGTAGCCCAGGAGGCATTTGGCTGTCTTTCCCAGGAAGGCACGTTTCTGACTTGTGTTCAACATATCATCCACCAACATGCACAGGTTCCTCTCTGCAGAGTTCTTTTCCAGACAGCTCCAGCTTTTGCTGGAGCAAGATGTCATTCCTCTTCACGGGCAGGACATGACATTTCCTTTTGTGATCATCATGGCATCGCTATTACTTTCTGTGTAACTAGTGATGTTTCAGAAAAATATTTTTTACTAACCTGTCTTAAGTTTCTTTACTTTGTTTTACTCTTCACTAGATTAAAGAGATTTTATATACTCATGATAACATTTACCATAATGATTATTTAATATAAGTTTTCAGATTGATGCTTTCCTAAAGAGGAATTATCAATACCTATTGATTTAACTATAAATTTTCTTTATGGCTATACCACAATATTTCCTTAAGAATATGTAAAAATAAATCCTTTAGGCATGAAAACAAAACCTTTTTTTTTTTTTTTATAGAAACTTCTATAGATTATAAACTATTTTTTACACAGATTTTAAGGTATATTTCCCAGGATTATAGTTATCCCTAAAAATACACGGCATGGCTTTCTCATTTTCAGCCTTTCTTTCAGACAGTATTTAAAATAACATATATACATACCTAACAGCATTACTGTGCTGTTTACAAGCCTGGTACCCTAAGGCAGTATATTATCACTTGGTTTGAACACATATTGAGCTTTTCCCTTACTTTGTAGTTTAAGTGCAGGTGTTCTACAGTCTTCACTTCACCAAGTTTTTGTCATCCTTCCTGAGAGCTATCTAGGGCTGCTTTTTTTATTCGTCAGGGAAAGGTAGAATTACAGCCAACAGCTTTTCTTTTCTTATCTTGACCTGATGGCTGAGTGGCTTCTGTGATGTTGTCTGATGCCTTTCATCTGCACTCCTGCTGCGTGAGCAATGCTGAGCCTTGGCTGCAGCGTCACTCCCCAGTCAGTTGCTTCTGTTCTTTTAGCTGAGTGAGGATAATTACTTCACTGGGATGCAGTCAGCTCCCACTGAAGTCAAGGGAGCTAGTAGAATCTCAAATAGCTAATAGAAAAACTGCTTTGTTTCATGTGGGGTTAAATATGATGAAGTTGGTTCAGTGTGATATCCATTTCAAACCACAGTACTATGACCAAACTTAGCTTCTGTGATAGAATTCTTATTTTTCTTGGACCATGTGCTCCTAAGATTGCCTTTTCTGATAGTACTATGGTTTGATAAAAAAAATTATTTAGAAGTGCGTTTATTGGAGGTTCATAATTATTTCAAAAACAATAGTGGAAACCTCCCCTGCCCTTTTTTTTTCTTTTACACATTTCTAGTTGGGACTGTCATAATATCTTTTTAACTGACTATGAACGAAATATGTATAAACCACCACAATTTTCTTACCAAAATAAAAGAAATATAGGAACAAACTAAAAAGCCCTCATCTTACAATAAAATAAAACTAAGTAAAAAAAAAAAAAAATCTTTTTTTCCTGTACCTTACCATGTCACACTCAGACAGAAAGACTGACAAAGACAAAAACCAAACAACAATGGCACAGTCAACAAACAAATGCGAAGTCCATCATTTTGATATTTCTATTCCCAAGATGCATTCTGACTTACTTCTCTTCTGAAACTAATAATTCTGTCAACATTGAAATTTTAACATAATGTAAACAGCATAACCATATGACACCTGTCAATGTAATTTTTCCTCAGTTCTTTTCTCCATGTGAACACTAGGAGTTGTGTCCAAATGGAATTGCGTAGCCATTTAGATTGAAGAAGTATTTAAGATCATCAGGTCTAATGGTTAACCCAGCACTGCCAGCGCCACCACTAAACCATGTCCCTAAATGCCATATCCATCCTTCTTTGAAATACCTCCAAGGATGGTGACTCCACCCACCAGTTCCTGGGCTGCCTGTTCCAGTGCTTGACAGAACTTTTGTTGAAGAAATGCTCCCTAAGATCCAACCTAAACCTTCCCTGGTGCAACTGAAGGCCATTTCTTGTTGTCTTGCCACTTGTTACTTAGGGGAAGAGCCCGACCCCCATCTCATGACAGTCTCCTTTCAGGTAGTGGTAGAGAGTAATAAGGTTCACCTGAGACTTCTCCAGATTGAACAACTCCCATTCTCCAAGCCACTCCTTGTAAGACCCTTCACCAGCTTTGTTGCTCTTGTTTGGACATGTTCCAGCACCACAAAACCTGATATAACATTATATATAGTTTGTCGAAACCTGATATTTACATTAAAGCCTTGTTATTGTAAGTAAAAATAGATTTAGAAGGAAAAGGAGCCTGGAAGCAATAAATTTTAGTCATTATTAGAGCCATATCCATAACTGTATAAATCCTTATTGTAATGTCTGGGAAAAATGCAGCCAGATGGTGTCTTTCATGTGCCAAGTTAAGACCAGAAGCAATATTTGACCAGCACCCTTTGAACTCAACATTAAAAATGAAAGTTTAGCTGTGAACCTCTGACACAGCTAGTACTACATCATAAAATTGCTGTAATATGTTTGTTGAATTTAATGTAATGTGGCACTAAACTGGCAAAAAATGACCTTGTTCAGTAGGCAGGAGATTTGATTTAATCTATGAGACAACGACAGAGAAGCGGATGCAAACATTAGAAATCCTTTTACTCATTTTAGTCCCTGTGAAAGATTAATTTTACTGTAGAATCAGAAAGTACGTACTAAAACACCTCAAGGAATGGGGGATGTCTCATCTGCTGGCTGCATTAGGACTTACCATCTCCTTTTCACGCTCTGTGCATCAGCCAGAAGAGCAATATTCAGACACATTAGCATGATCAATAATGGCAGGGAAAGTCACTTCCTATTAACATTTGCCTCACCATACTTAGGTTTCTTGTGCCTGTAAATAGTTCTCTTTCTACTGACAATTTGGTTTGGCATGAATAGTTTCAGGGAATCTTAGCTTTGCCAGCATGACTTTTTCTAAAGTTAAATGCCTTCATCTGAAGTGTTTCTTTTTTTTTTCAGCTCACTCACTGGCTGTCTTTGCCTTTTTTTTTTTTCCTTCTAATTTCTTTGATTTTTTTCTTTATCTACTGAAGTATAAAGTTTTATAAGCAAAGATTTGAGACATTTGCTTCTATTACACTAACACCACTGCAGCCGATACTACGTGTCGTGCGAAAAAGTTTCTGTAATCTAACGTATTATACTTACCGAGAGGCGAACAAAAATAAGTACATTTCTCACTGTGATACCCAATATCACTTGACTAAAAATTAGATTCCTTGTTCTGTGTTGGAATAAATAATACTGAGTAAGACACCTACATTGTCTATAGTTACTGGTGAAAAAACATTCTTTTGAGAAAGGGTTCACTGCAAAACCCAGTGTGCAACAGAAATGCTTCAACTGTCCATAGAAAATGTTAAACATGCTAAACAAACTAAAACCATGCTTGTGTGATATTCTTCTCAGTAACCATATATATAAAAAATAGTAGACCTATAGGTATCTCTTCTATGTTAGATCAAAACCTCAAAAGCATGTATTGATTCTAGTTGGATGTTCACCAACAGCTATCACATATTTAAAAACTTTCTTATTAACTGTTATGTAATAGAATCATACTGCTTTTGAAAGATCTTGTTTATCCTGAGACACACTCTCTGGTGACACTTATGGTTCATGCCTCAGCTGGCCATACTAAATTATATTTCGTGCTAATAAAAAGCGTTGATCTTTCAGATATTGGTACTTCTGACATGTAAACAGATTAATAAGGTAGAACAGATTAATTCTCTTTCGAATTTCTTGTTTTCCCCATTTCATATAAACACAGTGTAGGATTACACGTGTAGGTGCAGGTATCAGTTGAATCCCACTGTTTTGGCCTGTGAATTCTCTATTTGGTACATCCTTATTAAATATAGTAAAATTTTCCTGTGGACTTCATTTTAGGATATTCGAACATAGAAAAATATAAAATGTTCTTAGATACTTTACCTCTTTTACAAAAAATCTTTTACTTAGATCTTTCCTAATCACAAGTATCAACACACAGGTGTAGAGTGGAATTACTGCTGTGTGGTATGGGAATGAGAACACTAGTTCCTCACTGAATCCTCATTGTGTTTCCCAGCATCTTAGCTGATTTTATCCACTGTTCAGTGATACCAATGTCATCCAGTAATCCCCTAGAGTTGACAGCTGAGTTTTTTTTCTCGTGTTCTGAGGGCCACCAGGTTTGTCCCACACAGCTTTCTAATCCATTTGTTTTGTAGCAGGCATATGGAGGATACAATCATAATATGAACTTCTAATAGTATAAATTTCTAGCTAAGCTGAATACCTCTTAGTCTTCACAATTTATCACAAAATGCTGGATGATTGGTCAATTCTGATTTCTTTCACACTGATTTCAAATCTGGTTCTCGGATTAACATTCTTTTATTTTAATTCTCTGAAGCGCCAACATTTGAGCTTCTATCAGAGGTTAAAAGAGCATAAAAAGTAAGAAGCATTGTTTTCTATTTTATGTTGGTTTTTATTTTTGAGTTCTGAATCTCTTGCATTTTTTTTTTCATTTTTACATATATTATTGTAATTCCAATATTAAGCTCTATAATATAATAACAAAAAATACTTCAAAAAAATAATGAATGGGCTTCTTTCTGATCATGCGTTTTCTCTCCTTGTTGTTTCATTGCCATGAAGGCCAATGTGTTCTAGAACACAATTACAAAAAACCTTTAAATATGAATACATCAGTGTTATGTTATGAACTATTTCATACTTATCATATTACTTCTGTGGCTTTACTAGTTAAATTGTACTCAGTGCCATAAAATATTAAGTCTAGTTGAAACTCCTAACAATTGGGTGTAAATATAACTGCAAAATCATTTAAGAAATACACTCTGGAAATTCTGCAAAAAAGATATGTTATATGTCAAAATTCTGAATTGTATAACCTTAAATATAATTCTTTAAACAGTAGAACATTTTCACCAGTTTAACTAGTAACAAGGTGGACTGGAATAGCTCTGTTTCCAATAATTCTGTATTTGCCTTTTAGCTCAGGTATATGTTTTTATAACTGGGTAAATATTGAATGATTATAAATCCATCTGGTGTTCGAAGAAGAGTAATCTACTCCTATCTACATTGACTTACAATTAAAATTTATCGAACAAACTTTTTTCAAGTTAGTTTCATAAGATTTCCAGACTATAAAGCCTCACCTCTATCTCATGGAATAAAATAATTTAAATTTATTATAATTTAGTCTACTAGACATTTTCTTGCTAGCCCATGGTCTACTAATTCATTTGACCATCTAAAAACTACAGTAAATCCTTGGGAAATATAAAATCACATGTAATGACATTTTTTGTAAATTATTTTTCATTTATCATAAATCGACTAGTCATGCATCAAAATATCTGTCTACTATAGTGCCTGTCTACTTCAACTTCCTTATAAGGAGTTTTTAATAGCTTTGCTTTTTTTTTTTTTTTTTTTAGAATATGCCTCAATGAACAATGATTACAAACACCAGTGCTGGATAGTAGTAGAGTGCAAAAAAGATATGAAGAAAATTTTTTGTGTGTATTATAAGACTCAAACCACTTTAAATATATCTAGCATGGTTTTTAGAAGAAAGAAGTTTTTTCTGTACTCCTACCATCTATCTCTGGCAAAGGGCAGCTTTTGAACCTACTATCTGACCTATTAATTCAATTACAGAAACATTTTCACCTCTTGTCCTAGTACACATTATCAAGGTGAGTTAGAAATTCTACACAGATTTTTTTCTTAATTAACTTGTAATTATATAACTTTAATGAAATAGTCACTAGCAAAAAAGGTTTAATGAGGAAGAAATATTCTAAATAGATTCTCTGATACTCTTTTTAGTTTGCGATCAATAAGCATTTCCACTGTAGTTCAGACACCATGAAACTATGTTAGAATGGGGTCCGCATATCTGCATTTATTACTCTGGGTTGTATCTAGACATAATACTTTTCTCTAAACACATCCTTTTCTCTCTGCATGAAAAGAACTTGCAGAAGATTCTTATGAATTAATTACATATCTGATCATATTTCAAAGTGCTTCTGTCTTTCTGCAGTTTCATCTTTAACTCTGAAATTCAGTCTAAGTATTGTATTCACATAGTAATATATTTGATTTTCTGAGTAGCTCCTAAATATTCAGCAGTCTTGCAAGAAATAATAAGCAGACTGTAGCAGTTTGGTAATTACGTTTTGGTAAAAAGACTGCTTACATTTTCATCAAGTCAGGAAAGGACATGTAAACATTATCTGGTGACTAAATACTTCACACCTCTGTTTGTAGAAATTTCAGTAAGTCTTCTAAAGTCAGTAACTAGAACAGATCACTCACATCCAGGTAGAGAGCTCATAATCAGTACATAAAGTAGGAAAATTAATTGTGATATCAAATAATTTTCAGAAACTTTTAGCCCATGCAAAAAATGATGAATGCATTTTATAACACAGAATGTAAAATCCCCTCCAAGCCTGTGTTTGTTTTATTGATGAATACTAAAGGACAGTAAAACTCAAGGCAAGATGGAGCTATAGACAGAGATAGGAGTTAAAAAAAGGTAATAAACAAAATTATCTGAGGGGAAGTAAAAGTCACCAACAAAATACCCCCAACATTTTTCCTGTACCTTTAGTCTGAATCAGGGAAAAAAAAAAAAAAAAAAAAAAAAAGAGAAGAGGGAGAAAAAGAAAAAAAAAAAAAAAAAAAAAAAAAAGAGAGAGAGAGAGAAAGAGAAAAGAAGAAAATAAAACCCAAAAAAACAAATCAAAGCAAAAACTCATGGAGGAAGGTGAGGAAGAAAACAGAAAATCAATTCTCTTTGAAGTTCAAATAATTTCACATAAAAAGCTTCTTCCACACATTTCTCCTATCTTTGCAGATGGTCTGTCTTTAGTATCTGCTTCAGTAGAATAGGTAGGATACTCCACTCCCACTTGTAGGAAGCACGGCTTTCTGTGTGTGATAATTGCTGTGGGTTTACCAGTGCTGAAAAGGAATGAAGAACAGTGTCACCAAACTGTATATTCATTTTCAATAATAAAATTTATTTGAAATGTTTTAATGCACTTTTTGCCTACATGAACAAGTATAATCGCACCAACAGATCTTGTTATTTAAGAGGAGTACTATATACATGGATGTGGCAGTGAGGGACTATGCTCCAGTTAAAATGGGTACATTTGAAAAGGTTAAGTGTGTTTAAGCTGAAGAACAGGTGAAATGTGTTACAAAAGAAAATTAAATTATAACAAAAAAAAACAAACAAACAAACAAAAACTTACATTCATTATATTGCTCCAAAGCACAAATAAATAGAACACTAAAATTTGTTGGGAACTTTTTGATTGTTAGCTGGAAAATTTTTAGGAAGAAGGATTCTTTAATATTTCAAATGCTTTGAGAAAAACACAAAAACAAAATAAAAAATAAGAAGATGAATACTTAATAGGATGAGTAGCTTTTTTTCACTTCCAGTTACAGATTCAGAGTGCAACCATCTGTGTAAAATGCCCATTTTTTATTGGCAGAACCAAATTTTATGATATTTACTGGACCCAGAAGTAATTCCTGAATTCAAAAGTCCTGACAAAAATGGTCTTGGATTCAAGAAGCAGTGATAGGGAAATCTTGCAAAATTCATGATTGTGGAAAAGGTTGGAAATCTCTGGGTTTGAGTCCTCCCCAGTCTGCAGTTACGATGCATCTTCATTGGGGGGGTAGGGTGGGGCAGAAACCAAAATGAAAAAACAAGCAAATAAACAGAATGCACAAGAGGTATTTGCTGTCTTTCCTCACTTGTGGCATGCCTGAAATCATTATGTTTTGTGTTGAAAATAACAGGAGAAATTATTATGTTTCGTATTGTACGAAGT
The DNA here is from genome assembly GCA_013398015.1 of Oreocharis arfaki. Classification (NCBI taxonomy): domain Eukaryota; kingdom Metazoa; phylum Chordata; class Aves; order Passeriformes; family Paramythiidae; genus Oreocharis; species Oreocharis arfaki. The sequence goes on along the minus strand of VZRR01013226.1, from coordinate 111,803 downwards.
GCAGCCCTGCTTTACTGTTATGTAGACACCACACTCATTAAGTCTGGTGTGCAATTTAGATGATGAAAAGGATTCAGTGAGGGCATGTTAGTTTGTTAATACTGAAGGACCAAGTAGTCTTTATAAAGGAGCCAATCAACTGCACAAAAGGAAAATATCATTTCAGTTCCTTTCATTCATCTTTCCTAAGAATGTGCAAGAGGAATCTTGAACCACATCAGTTTTGTTGTCCTTATTCTGATGTTATCCTACTAGTCCCAATGAACTCCCAAATTAGCAAGCCCCAGAAGGGTTTAAAGATATAATGTCTAATTTTCAGGTACTCCAAAATAAATATTTTATAGTTTCATCAAATCTGTAGGCTGAACTATATGACAGCCCAAGATATTAACTAGAAAGCTAAATGCCCGTTAAATGATACTCCATCAAGAAACATTCAAGTTGGAAGCAAAGTCCAAGATTATACTCAAAATAGGTTCAACACTGAATTAAAGCGAGGTTGCTCACGCCTTTTTCCAGCCGCTTAGAAAATGTCTGAGGACGGATATTCATGCATCCTGTTCCAACGGTTGATAAAACTCATACTGAACATTCCCACACCACACCACTTCTTATAAACAGCTGGAACATCACCTTATTGTCTTCTATTCCTCCACCAGGCCCTACTGGTTCTGGATCCATGTTCTCGGATGTCCTCTTGGTGGTGACTGTTAGGACCACTACCCAAAACATTTTTCCTCCAACCCAGCTTGCCCAGCCTTTCCTTGCAGGGCCAGTTCTCCATTCCATTTACCTTAGAGGACCTTGGTTTGACTCAGATGACTTTATCCTTTCGAACAGTATGTATTCCATTAAGTCCTGTGGACTTTTAAGGACCAAGAATGCTCAAGACGAACATTAACGGATGTTCTACCATTCACTGGAAAGTTCTCCTTCTTAAACCTTATTTCTGGGCAAAAAGACCTGGAAAACCTTTCTAATAAAGGCTGAGGCAAAGAAGACAACAAGCACCTCAGCCTTACCTGCATCGACTGCCACAAGGTCACCTACCCTCTTTTCATGAGGGCTGAGTGTGTCATACGGAGCACATCTTCTGTCACCCTGACGGAGGTGACATCACCTGTCTCTCAAGCACAGCGTGAGTCAAGGCCTTTCTGAATTTCTGGCCCCCTTCACAGTCGCTGCCAGCCACAAATCTTGTATTACCTGCACCCTTGCTTACTAGTGAAACACCTGTCAGCCCTGGAGCTGGGCAGGAGCCTGATAAGCTCTGTCAAAAGTCAGCTATAGTGTATGGGTATCCACCCTTTTCAGTCCAGAGTCATTCTCCTAGCAGGGAACAGCTGACAAAAACCGGTCTGCAGAAACACTATGGAGCTTCCAGAAACAGAAATCATATTTTTTGGGGGGAAAAAGGGAAGCAAATAGGTAGGTAAATAAAGAAACACCACCAACTGCAGGAGTTGGTCATGCGGTGATGTAAAAATAAAAAATAAAAAGTGAATTTTACCCTGAATTCACCCTGTGACTGAACTCTCACAGTCTGTGATTAAATAAAAAACTGGAAATAAAAAAAACCACAAGAATAAATGCCTCAAAAATTGCTACATGGAAAAAAAGTGTTAAGCCACTGGAAAATAAAGCAAAACAGAACAAACCAAAAACCGACCTAAAAACATTAGATTTGTGTGTCAAGGTTTTGGTAGTGGGGTATGGCATGGCGTCTGTGAGAAGCTTCCCTTATGTCCACAGCCTCTCTACCTAAATATCTAAAGAAACCCCATAAAAGCTGAAATAGGTAGGTAAATAAACAACTGTATACAAGTTAAAAAAATCAAACCAAACCAAAACAAACCCAAACTAAAAACCCCAACCCAACTAGCAAATTCTATGTGAGGAAAGAACACCTGAAAAACAAATGAAAAAGCCACCCAAAAAACATAACTAAATAAATAGTAAAAAAATGCTAAAAAATCCCTCATCCAAACTCACTAAAAAAAACACACACACAAAAAAGAAAAAAAAAAATGCACACACAAGAAAAAAACCCTAACAAAAACCCAAAGAAAATAGAAAAGAAGTAAAATCAAGAAAAGGAAATTGAAATAATAAGGAAGTTCCTCACAACAATCATCCATGCATATTTCACATAAATAAAGGAAGAAATATAAGAAGCTTCCCAAGTCAGAAAAGTACAAATGGTAAAAAGAGCCACCAAAAATATCTGCATGTCTCAAAAATATCTTTTATCTGCTTGCTTGTGGCATTCTGCACAGAAAGGAGCAGATAAAGGTGCTGGCAGAGAATGAAATAGCAGTGCTGAATCACGTTTCTTGTGTAAGTGTATTTACAGGTTTGTTATAACCCTAAAAGAATTTATAGAGAGACCATAAATCTCTTTAAAATGTCTCACCTTTTTCCATAGTAAGAGCATAAACTCTGAAACAGTGTTTTTAACATCTGTGTACTAGGAATTTGCTATGCTTCTATAACAATTCCAACCTCATCCAAACCTTCTCATTTAAATAAATGAATACTGTCATGGATTTATCTCACCGATTTTTTTTGTGATAACTCCTTTGCCTAAAATTTTGTTTCCCATGACATTTTAGGCACTGTAAGGTCTGTCTAGCTTCTAGGGGTTCCTCAACAATTGAATTGGTTTCTCCCAGGTTCTGTGTAATATCTGACCATCCAAATAAGGACACCTCCTGGCAGGGGCTGGAGTCTGGAGATCAGCTGGAGGCAGTGCAGGTTAAATAGTTTTTTAAAACACAGCCTTAGATTCTTATATTTTGGCAAATTAATTATGCACATAAGTCTATAGCGGGTCTACACCTTCCTCCTAGAAAGCCAGCTCAGTGTTTCGTTTAGAGGGAATGGAGAGATACTGGGCATGACTCACGTGAACTATTTTGAATGTCTATCTGCTTTATGAGATTCCACAGAGGTGCTTGTTTCTTCACTGACTGTAAAGCAGTGACAGACTAAAGTGTAGAAATCATCTATAGGCATCTGAAGGTAGGTGAGATAACTTTTCAAGGGAACTTAATGATCTGTGTCTGGCAGTACTTACACGTATTCTGTAGCACATTTCTTACACCTAAAAAAACTCAGGTAAGCCGCACTTCAGTAAGTGCAAAGACAACTCCTACATGGAAAGCCTATATGTTGTTTTCATAACAATATGGTAACTTTTTTTCCCAGAGGATGAGGAGACAGAAATTTCTAATACATTTTTCAACTGTCTTCTGGAAAGTTCTGAAATTATAGAAGTTTCTGTGACTTCTGCACTGTTCTGTCTAGCTCATCAAACTGAAGATTTTGTCACAGGTTATAGGGGGTATGATGAACTCCTAATTGAACTGGCAGATCATTTTCAAACTCAAAAACATACAAAGCAGCTTTTGAAGTGAACGAGCTGGCTGTAACACTCTGATCTGCCTGCATTTTATCAGGGAAAAAATAATGATGTCAAAGCCTGTGTTGAATCTTCTTTAAGAAAAATCATTTATTCACAGGTCACAGAGACAACAACAAATTTTTAATGCATCTGTGAATAAATAAAGGAGTACCCTGTAAGCAACACATCCTAATTTTGTAGACTTGGAAGAGGCAATGGAAACTCTGCCCTATATTCATGCCCTGATTATTTGAAATCCACAGTATAAAGCAAATAATAACTACAGGAACAGAGAAGCGAGCAACATTTCTTCTTCCTTGCTTATATCTGCAAAGTCACTGACATTTGTGTGGCTGGCTACTCAAGGTTTAATCATCAGTGAATTTAAAAAGACCATAGATGCATCTGTTTCAGAAAACTTCAATAACTTTTTGTTAGTTGTTTCCACTGGTGTATGTTTAAGGCATTAAGTTCCTAAAAAGTCTCTATCTGGATATTTCTGGCAGAGTTTTCTTCAAAACATTAGATTTTAACACTTGAAATCACAGTATGTCCTAGATATTTCCTATATTATACCACTATTTGTGTTTGAGCAACACTGAAACTTTATTATTTTCTACAAGAAATGGGAAATTCCTGGCAAAATTTTGACCTCTTCCTCGTACATTTCTAGAATGATTTTTTGCTGCAACAGTCTATATCAGAAAGAGTTTTAGCAAACAGACAAACAACAAAGCCAAAACCAAAAGATCCAAAAAACAGCAACAGCAAAAAACCAAACCTCCCATAACACAAAAACCAACCAAAAAACCAAACCAACAAAACAAAAAACAAACTAATAAAAAAATCTCAGCAATCTAGTTAAATCAGGCTTCTCATTAGAGTAACCCAAAGTATTTTCTTCTCTCAGAGATAAACACGTCTTCACTGAATCAACATGACACAACTCCCTTTTTAGCCTAAGAAACAGAAGTACGTGAATAATGATCAGCTATTGATCTAATTCAGTCTCATTCAAGGGATATATCCTAGTGAAAGGGGAATTGAAGTTGTCTCAGAGAGAAAAAGGGGAGAGGCGTTTGGCAGTAAAAGATAAACTGATGTGAAAAAGCAAGTTACATGGTAGTAGCAACTTAGTATTTTTCATAACTCAGCAATAATAATTTTAAATGTAAAGAAAATGTTATTATTTACAATTTTAAGCCATACAGATCAATCAAAAATACCACTGAATAGGAACAAAAAGACAGCTAAATCCGTTAGCTGAAAGGCATGTGTACAAAAAGTGGGACCTTAGGAAAGAATTGATATCTTTGAACCATAAGCCTCAAAAAACTTCCCTAGATGTCACATAAAAACCTCCTTAGTTCCAAATAGTGAGTGCTAACACGTACTTTGTTCCCACAGCGTTTTCCAGAATTACTCAGCTTATCTTCTTTGATAAAGTTGATCTGACTTGTTTCAGCCAATCTAGCAGATCAATTTTGGACAAAAGCCAATGGCAGTTCTGAACACTTCTACATTTGTTTAACTCTGTACCCTGTTCATTCAGATCTCAGTTCAGGTTTCTTCTCTGGATGAAGATAATTAAATTCACACCTCTCGTCCCAGATGAATGACATCCACCAGAGGGAGGAGCAATGGAATGTAGAGTCATCCTGAGGTATAAACCAGCATTCTCAAAGAGACCGTATGTTAACCTCCAGGAGGAATCATGCCAAATACATTAAATCTGTTCTGCAACTCAGTATCACATATCTGCAGAGTCCAGCTCTCCTAATCTTTGGTACAGGCACAAGCAGTCCCTCAGCATATGCATTTCAAGAGCAAGGTTAGGATAGCCTGCCCAAAAGGAAATGCCGCTGGGACACTTCTGTGTGTGCAAAACACTCTGACTTTCTAACACTGTAAATGGAAGCATTCACAGCTTCCTCATGGGGCTATTTTACTTTACACTATGTCATAACGCATCAAGCAGTTCTCCATAATAAATACTGAGACCACCCCCTAGGGGTTTTAGTTACTTCTTTTCCTGACATAGTATATTTTAATATTTTGTAATTCCGATTATATTATATTAAAGAATAATTTCTGTAGAGAAATTATCCCATAAGCATGAATGGAAATCCTAGTTTTCTTCATAGATGAGTGCATTAAAGACAAAGGTGAAGTGCCACATTCACCCTTGATTTTTTTCTTTAGAATCTTCAAGCTACATATCCCTTTCATAGCACAGCTGAAGGTACCTTTTTTCCACAAGAGATAATGACATGCTTACAGTTTCTTTCTCCCGGGGGTTTAGTGACAGTTAGATACCCACAAACTATTCCTGAGGTGTATATGAGAGGTGATTAAGGGAGTTCAGGCGAGTAATACAATTGTGCATGCATAATTTATATTGGATATAATTTATATTTTATACACCAGTAAAGGTTTTGAACTAAGAATATATTACCTGAACAAATAAAAGTGTCTTGAAATGAAATTCTGCAGGAAGGAGGCATTTCTTGTTTTGTAACAATGCTCAAAAGGCAAGGCTCTCTGACAGCCACCAGGGTATTTTTCTACTGGCCAATGTCTAAGTTCAGCTGGCACTTACTGTGGTATATTATATAGTTACTTATCTTTGGAGCCTTGTGTTGGAAGTTCAGGCAAGTACATAGAACAGATACCTAAAAGGTGAGGACTAGAATCAGTATGAAAGTGGTTAGGGTCTAAATCTATTGCTGCATTTTACGCACGCTTCCTTCTCTCAAAGAAAAATAAAACAAGAATGCTGTTGTGCTGGGTTCTGACAGCTGTTCACTGATTGAAATATCATAGTTCATAAGGTAAGTTAAAAGAAGAGATGACTGTCAATATAAATGCATGACAAATTCTATTTCTATTTTTACTTTAATGAAAGAATAAGTAGATCAAATATACATAATCAGAGTGATAATTTGTATATTTATAACAAGCTATCTAAAAATAAATATAATTTCTAATTCCATGCAAGTATTTTATCCGCCTGCATTAAAATAAAAAGTGTTATTTAAACACAGGATGTCTACTCAGCAGAGAAGCCTTCAGGCATCTGTGACCACCTGCAAAAATTCTGTATGGGCAGAGGACCCTAGCAGGTCCTAGTGTCCACATCCTGTCTTCCCACCTGGCCTTTACACAGAGCAGTGGTAAAATTTGTGGATAGGTTTCCCCAAGGGACTGTTGTTTTCACAACTTACTACTTCCTAAGTTAAATCGTTGGCATGAACCACCACTGGGTTGTTGGGGCAATTTTTTTTATGTGTATCTAAACTAATATAAGATTTGTTATTATTATTATTATTGGTTTTTTTGTTGTTGTATTAGCTGTAGTTATATAGGTCATTACCAGCTTCTGGTCTCCTATGCCCAAGGTTCTATACAGAATAATGTTGTTAAGAGTTTCATTTGTGCTTCTTTGTTTCTTTCCAGCACATGCCTAGAAAATGTAGTCTACTGCTTTTGGATAAGCCTGACTGATAATCACCATCTATGCTTTGTCTCTTTCCCCAACGCATTTCAAAACCTCCTTGTAGGTTAAAGCTGGGTAGACGTAGTCAAGGTATTACTTCTCTCAGTAGTGTTTCTGAGTAATCTTCCTTCTGTGAAGTCTCAGAATAGGTCAAGAATAGTACAAAAAAACCCCTTTATACTGCTTTTGTTGTTATTCCTTTATTTCCAACTAAATAGAGAATCACTCAGAAAACACATTTCCTGGTTATATAAAAGCTTAATTCAAAATTTAGCAGTGGTGAAGAAATATTTTTGTTCATTTTCATTGTTTTAATGTGAATCAATTTGTGTTTTGTTATAAATAACTCTTAAAGGGCCACCAAAATTCCATTCGTTCACTGTGTCATTTCTGAAAAGTGCTCTAAGGACCAAAGAAGGTTCTTATACAGAATTGCTAGCAAGAATGACCAGGAGGTCTGGCTTCTATAAATATCATCAAAGTCTGATAAGCGCTCCATATTTATGGCCAAAAGAGATATGTCTGATTGTATGGTAAAGGAATGCAGACTCAATTCAGCATCCAAATCTTATTAAAAAAAAAAAAAAAAATCTGTAGAATCCAGGCAGATTAGTCTCACTGGAAGTCCAACTAAAATATACAGGTTACTCTTTGTGGAATTCTCTAAGGAATGTGGTTTTTTCACATGTGAAAAATGTTTTCAAGTATTGTAGAGAAGCAAATTGAAATAACAAACTGGGATGTAATTATTACCTCAAGGCCAGGAAAAAAGCAAACAAACAAGGTGGCAAAGTAAATGACTAATCTGGGTAAAATGCTGAAATTTTCAAAGCAATGTAGAAATACTAATTCATATGTCAATAAATGATGAATGTGCACATTGTTTTTACTACCTCACTTTATTTCCTGTGATAATCTTCAATTCTTAGTCTCAAATTGGGTTTTTAGTCTTTGAAGAAGAAGCAGATGATCTGACCCCTATTGGGAGACTGAATTTTCTGGCCTAAGTTACATAGTGCTTTAATTTGCTAGAGCCCAGATATGATTTGTCATGCACACAACATAGGTATCCAACACGTTAAGGCAGAGCAAAACTTGGATTTCCATTACTTAACATATGAAAGAAGACTCCAATTACATTACTTGTAGCCTACACTAGGATAAATATATTAAAGATGCTGAACCATACATTGCAAAATTAGCTCTTTCTTTAAAAAAAAAAAAAAAAAAGAAGAAAGAATCACAACAAAATTCAAAACTCAGGTAATCAAGTCAATCTTGAATGATGATTTAAGTTTATATGTCAATTATTATCATGTTCTTTTGGTCAGTAAACTACAATTTACCTGTTTGTGAACTATTTATTTTTCTTATGAAGAGGGTTACAAGCAGGTGACCTGCTGAAAAGAGAATTATTTATTTTAAGATGCTCTCAGGATTGTAGAGAAAGCCCAGCAGAGGTCCACTGACTAAAAAGATGCAAATAATTCTAATCAGGGAAAAGCATTGTCCTTTTTTTCTCTTTTTAAACATAATTGTCTAAGAATATACCACTCTTGGCAGAGGGAGGTTAAAGGAATACCTTGAGGTTTATTTTAAAAATAGGTATCAAGCTTTTTCTGAAGAAGAATAGTAAATATGGAATGTGGATGATATTTGTTTGAATATATTCAGTAAATGAGATACTATTTGCAAAGGTGTGTCCTGAAACGTTTTCATGGATATGTTATGAAGCAACTAACAAATGAAGGATTCACAGTGAGTCATCAGCAAATTTGTTCAAGAAAGAATTCCCAAAAAGCCACATGTTTGAAAGCAGTGGAGGGACAATTATTCTGCACCTTAATTCTAGCAGTGACACAGATTTTCAGCTAAGCTCAGAGTATAAGTTCAGATATGTTATTATTGCTGTTATTACCTGCATCTCACAGTTTTATAATGAGTTCATACTGGGAAAATCAATGTTATCTGTCAACACACACATTTCTCCTATAAAACCAACTAGCAGTCTCTTAACCCTCCTTTTGATAGGCAATCTCTATCTTAAATCTCTATCCTACTAAGAATATTTAATTGCAACCAAAGTTTTAAATCGCTCAGCACACCTAATTTGGGAGCAAATCATACATATGTTGACATATCTTTCTTTTGCTGCTTGAGGTAACATAATCTAATTACTGTTGAGTCAAAGCCTGTGAGATTTAAATCATTCACCTTATCCTTTCATCTTATCTGATCATCTTTACTCAATATTTTGGAGTTCTGTCAGCAAGTGGCAATTTATTTACTTTTCAGTGAGATAATTCTTTCTTTTTTCCCTGCCCTCTTTCCTCCTTTGTTTTGTTATCTCACTCTTCCTCATTGTTTATCACCTCTTCTTGTGTCTCATTTTATTTATGGCATCTTCTGCAGGGGCAGAGGCATTAAACCCGAAGAAAGGAACTGTGTGCTTTCAAAGTTATTTTAAATATATTTTCACAGAGAGAAGCTGCAAAGATGAACTGTCTTTCTCCCCAGTAGAAACAAAATTCCTCAGCCATGCTAGATGACAATGATAAAAAATTGCAAAAAGAGGAAAGCTATTTGCAGGAAAACTTCTGGCAGGAAGACAAGTCTCCCCTTGTGATTCATATCTTCAAGGAAACCAAATAAATCCAACAATGAGACAGGATTCTCTCCACAGGAGACATTAGGATATTAACAATGTTATAGTGGCATGTAGTACATCAATTTATAGTTATTAAAGACTTCTAAAAATATGGATATTCAGATCTCTTATAGTAAAGAATATGCTGAAGTTTATTTTATATTTAAAAGAATGTGAAAAGATTTTCCTTTTTTGTGTGTGTTAAAAATACACACCTAAGGTAATAAGATTCAAATCACACTCAGAGCAATCTCTTTTTCTTGGATATTGTACATAAGACAAAACACTATAAATTAAACTCTTAGCAAATTACCACTTCCCTTCACCAAAAGTGAAGGGAAAGTGCAAGATGTCTTCAGCCATTATAAGACAGGGTTTTCCTAGACTACTGAAAATTTCTGCTGAGTATCCTGTTGGCTTTTCTTCTTCCCAGTATTTTTCAGACAACCTATAAGATTGATAAGGGAAGGGACATCTATAAGAGTAGGGAAAAAAAAGTCTATTTGAGTGCAATGAGCAGAGATGCCCTGCAGATTCTTCCAGAATACTAATGTGGCTCTTGACCCCATGTTCTGATCCTCAAATAAGGAGTGCTTCTCCAGTAAGGAGAACCAATTTGTTTTTTTCATCTATGGACATACTTTGTAGTACCTCTCCAGCTGTTACATTTACTGTCCATCTGCATCTTTTACAGCCCCGAGAAATCCTTTTGTTTTTGCATCCAGGAGTCAAGATGATGAATTGTCCTTCATCATTCACCTCACATAGCTGGAGGCTATTAACCCAGAACTAAGTGTTTACATATCTTGTAAGCAGTAAGAACTAAAAATTCTGAAAACCTGTAAAGGCAGTAAAGGCACTCTCTCATCATATTTTTTGTTAATATGTCTTGACAGTAGTGCAAATTCACTACTACGAAGCCACAGTGAGTACCCAAAGGTCAAATGAATTAATACGTTAAAGAAAGTCATACTGGATTTATTATTATTCATCACAGACGTGTACCACAAACTGTTTAATTGAAAGCTCTAATTTTCTGTGACAATTTATTGTAACACAAGCGCTGTGAAAAATTCTCACAACATACTACATTTTCTCTCTTCTTTTTCATAGTAGCATAGGATAATTCAGTTTGGAAGGGAGCTTAGACAGCCACAGTTTAACTAAAGTGGGACCAGTTCTAGGGGCAGAACAAATTGCTTGCGGCTTTGTTCATCCAGGCCTTGAAAGTCTCCAAGATTGTAGGATAACAGGGAGAAGTGATGGAGAATGATGTTGGATTGAAAGAATGGACAACAGACCACTTCTTGAGGGCTGGGGTATTCCAGTGCTACATTATAGTGGTGGCCCTTGTATCTAAGCAAAAAATCTCTATATTTATGTATAATATACCTGTCAATATTTCACCATAAATCTCACTAAAAAGACAAATCCATCCTAATTACAACTTTACAGATGAGGAGCTGCTGTATGGTGGTTCCCAAACCATCTCTTCTCCGGGTTGAACAAACCTAGCTCCCTCAGCCTCTCTTCATGAGACATGTGCTGGAGCTGCTTGATGGTTTCCAGCTGATCCAAGTAAAACTTATCAACATCCATCTTGCATTGGTGAGCTCTGAATTGGATACTGCATTTGAGATGCAGTCTAACCTGCAATTTGTAAGAGGGGGTAATAATGCAAAAGGAGAGTTGAGTGTTCCTGTTGATAACACCCAGGATGCTGTTTTCATTACTGCCAGCTGTGCTGCTAACACCTCTATCCCAAGGTCCTTTTTAGCAGAGGTCCCTCCCAGTCAGTCACTCCTCAGTCTGTTTCACTACAAGTTAATCCATCCCCTCTTCCTCCTGCAGATCTGTTATAAAGATAACAGAAGTCATAGGATGCACTTTGAGGAACTCCACCCGTAAATAAAGACTTTCAAGTGTTGATAAAATTAAGGTAAATGGCGTCCATGTTTCTCTCTTTGAGTGCAGATCCAGTCATTTCATCATAGAAAGCCGTGAGATTGGTTAGGTGTGATTTAGCCTTGGTACATGCGTGCTAGCTCTTCCCAGTCACCTTCTCCTTCATGTGCTCAGAAATGTGCTCCAAGATTATTTTCTCAGGACTGAAGTGAGAATGATTAGCCTGCATTTTCCCAGGCTGACCTTCTTTGTCCTTTTCTCAAGATGTGTAGGATATTTGCCCACCTCCAGCCACCAGGAATACATCCTGAGAGGCATGACCTTTCAAAGACAGGAAAATATACCTTTCAATTATAGCGACCAGCTCAGCGTGCAACTTCAGGTTCATCCTACTTAGTACACACATACATGCATAGTGTTCTGAAGGAAATCCATTCAGCCACTTCATTGCAACTTTCATTATGAATTTTTTTCCATCTCTGTTTTTTTTGTTGGGAATTTATCATCTGCTCTGATGGAACTAAATAAAGAAGGAAATCTTAATCTGAAGTTCCATGAATGTAGAACTTATTTCTTCATATTCAAGCCAGGTAAAACAGTTACATGAAAGGATAATCATGGTAAGGGTTGACTCTTTCATGATAGTTGTATTCATTATATTAAGGATCAAGCAAAGATTCTGTTTTCCCATACATTTTAAAATGAAGGTACAGTCCTGTCCTGAAGAGGGAAAATATGTGTTTTACGAGGTAACAATCTGCAGGACATAAAAAAAAAAAGAGCACAAAATATGCCTTTGTATAAATTGCATGTAGAGATCACAAACATGTACTAGATGTCGTAAGGATCCATGATGAAAGATAATGTAGAGAAAATCACGCTTTCCTTCTCCTCAAGGGCTCAGTATAAAGAGATTTGTATAGATGTGTATCAAATACTTGTGTAGATGCACAGGTGTTGGGTCTATTTACATTAAGCTTTAAATAGGAAATGCTATCATGACAAAAAAGTTGATAATGCATAAACCATCTTGAATTAGAAAAAAATAGATCTGTCTTTTCAGCGTTTTCAGGTTCAGTGGTTCACAAACACAACTACTCCAAACATTTGTAAGTTTGGCTATGTGGACTGCTTTTGCCTTTTCTGTCTGTGACATTTCTTTTCTACTCTGCATAAACATGCCTTGTATTCTAATGGTTAGAAAAGTCCCTGATTGTTGGAAACTCCTGAAGATCAGTGTTATCACATGGTTTTGAGTTTCTGTATGAAACATATATATACTCTGCTGTGGTTACCATGAATATGCATGAGCATAATATTTTTTTTTCTCTTACTCTATTTTGAAAAAAGAAGGAGAAACATATGTGATGAATCCCATCCCATATGTTACTAACTTCAGGTATAAATTAACCTAGAAATAATTCCATATCTTGTAAGACTCTGAGACACAAATATTAGAATATATTTCCAATGTCACCTTTATACAACCGTACATATATATGTGTGTGAATGTGTGTATATATAGTGTATATATTTCCATATGAATGCACACAAATACACGTTTTGACTTTTTCTTTTTCTTCTTTTTAAACTCTCTAGAGAGATGAAGAAACATACATGTTCTATTTAATTGCTGTGTAACTGAACCTTCTGAATTCTATTTACTGTATTCTGGATTTTGATTTCAATAACTGCCCAAGGGATATGATTCCAACTGAGGTCTCCACAGGCTTTGATGAAAAAATTGAACTGCAGTTTCTTTATAGAGATGAAGAGAAGAAAAAAAAAAAAGGAAGATAGAAACTTCTATGTTATTTCTGCTTAATTTGGCTAATGTCTTCCTCATGATGTATATCAGATCCGTGTGGAGAGAGCAAAATTCAATCATTCCCCAGGCAACTGGGTTGGTTTGTTGTTTCACTGACTTATCAATCCATAATGCTGAAGAGAGCAGGGAAAATGGGATTATAATCAAATAACCTTGTTCCTTATAAATAAAAGTGTTAATTAGCATTTTAATTGTGGGGCTTGTGCACTGTGGATGGCATGGTATATTGTTCTCAGCAGCATAGCACTGTTTTATTTTGAAGTGCCCAATAAGTTAACATTAAATTTAATTACTTTCTCTTCTCATTATGCTTATTAGTATATGAAAAAAAAATGAACAAAATATATGGATAGCTCGGGGCAAAATATATTCTTCCCTTTTGTAGACCAGCAAGCTCATATATTTGACATACATACTGCCAGAACCCAGGAAATGTTCTGGTCTTCAGGTGAAACATGCTGTCTTCCTTCTTTACATAGGACTTTGAAAGTATTATGCTTTTCCAGAGATTGTCTAATTCATGTCTCAGAAACCTCATCTCAGAATTCTGACTCCAATCAAAGAATCAAAATAAATTCATTCAATGTACCACTCCCTTAAGTCATTCATCTGGACATAGCATTTCATATGAGGATCTACACTGAGAAATTACACCAAACAGGGCTCCTTAGCAGAAATCATCCACAAAGTGTGGGTGGGGTTTTTTGTTTTGTTGCTTTGGTGATTTTTCAATCATTATTTTTCCCCATCTTATGAGATCTTACAATAGAAATGCAAAGAATGTAGAAAAAAAGGACAGAATGTGTCCTCCCGGCAACTGAGGTTGCATTGCTGATGAGAGGTTGGGGTCATTTATAGTAAAGTATCTAATTATCTACAAGGTGAAACCTAAAGTTATTATCAAATAAAAGGTATCTCATATCGCCCTTAGTAGGCTTTGGTGTATAAGTAAGGGTCCTGCTTCCTCTTGTTGACATGTATCTATCTCAGCCTGTGTTGGCACATATTTCAAGAATTGATACAGCACTCCCTTCCGACAAACAGATTACAGTCAAATTAATCTACAAAATCTATGAAAGATGAAAATAAACAAAGGTAAACCTTGTCCCACCTTGACTGCCGTGAACTTCACAGTACTGACCCCATACTAACAACTATGGGATAATTTTGTGAAAGAGAGTTAATTGGAATTCATGGGGGCTCTTAGACCATTGAATGGTTCAGTAGCCCTGGCATCAATTTATAAATTGCTTTTGCTTTCAAAATACTGTGCACGGAAGAAAGACTATTCAAGTAGCTTAGGGAATACCACTGCCTTCACCTCCACTCTTAATTTAAAATGATCCGACCTTGCTGTCTTGAGAACCTGCCATTAACACCAGTAAACATCTATCTGAGAAAGGACAACAAGGATAAAACCTGCTATATAATTGTGAGACAACAAAGTGATAATTTTTCTCTGAAAATAAATTTCTATTAGACTGTAGCAACCTTTTCATTCAATTTCTATAGACTGTGCAATAAGAAACCAATTTCTTATTGGAATGTTAAAAGAAAAGATATCTTGCAGTTACACACATGTTACAGCCAGAAGTTATAAAAGAAAACAAACATGTATGGAAAAGCACTGATTCAAACAAAGAAAAGTTTGGGAAAGTCATCAAAGAAGTTGTCAACCCATGTGAGGTCAGATGCACATGGAAACTTTATTTACTTAACAAAAAGTTTCTGTCCATTACTGGAAAAAAAACAAAAGAACATAATTTAGGGAATAAAAGTAGAATGAAGATATAGACTGGAAGGAATATCTGCATCCAGGAACATCTAGCCAGACTTGTTTAACACACAGTTAAATTCAGTGTTAGAACAGGGTACTCAAGGCCTTGTCCAGTCAAGACTTATATGACAAGATTTCCATAGATACTTCTAGGCTAGGACTTCCCTGGACTTTTCTCTGGTTTTATGAAAAAAGTAATTTTCTGTATCTTTTATCACTGCATTCTCCATCCTTCTGAGATCCGGCCTAATTTTTTTAGTTTTCTTTTGCTGCCAATGTCATTATAGGTGTCCTTCTTGCAGCCTCTCACACTCCACATCAAATCTAACTTCTCTCCACACCTGCGTCATGCTTCTGTGTTCCTTTTACATGGCACATCTCAGATTTCATCTTATATGGATTTCTTTTTCACATCTCAAACCATTCAGGAGTTCCCTATACAGTCTACCTTCTGCTACTCCTGCTCAACTTTTGCATATCAGAATGGTCTCTGTCTGTGCTCTAATGAGGGTGTCCAGGAAAATCAGACATGATTCCCGTGTCCTTTCACCCTGCAGGAAGCCTCCCATGGGATTTCAACAACTGGTTCTCTGGAAAACCTTCAGCTCTTCTGAAACTGGGATTGTAATTCTATTTGCCCACCTCATTTCTCTCATGATCTTAAATTTCTCAGCCTTCCTGTAGTTGACAGGGCTGTAGCTGATGCTGATAGTGACTACTGCTAACCAGTAGAAATATTTTCTCAGTCATCTCACTGAGTTTCTGTATTAAGAAACTGTAATTAGCACAACCCAGACATTTACCACCTTGCTTGCGCCAAACCATTTTACCCACTCAGTAAGTGTCAAAATGGTGATGTGATAATAATGATACTTTCACTGGTAGTTGAAAAACAATTTCCTCCTCTTCTTGGAGGGACTTGTCAACATATCACTGACACTAGTATGTCCTCTAGTTTGAAGTCACCAGCCTTAGATTAACTCACAATCTTTACTAGGACAAAGATCCTTGCATTTAGATAACTTTCCTGTGTAAGAAATTACCCTCAGTTCCCAGATTTTCTACTACCTGTATCCATCAATGACAGCACTTCAGTTATTTGACCTCTATTATCTTGTCTTTTTGGAAGCTGTTCCTTCCCAGCTGTCGCCAGGGCACTTTGCGGTTTATGTAAGTGCACATCTGCAGTGGAAAAATGCCTTCTCATTTAACCAGAAGGGACAATTTCCATCCTCTGCCTAACCACACATAGATGTTGCCCAACTCTTTCTATGCAATGTTCTGGAAGATCATAATCTGTAAATAAAGGTAAATATTCTGTATGTAATCAATCTGGAAATTTAAAACAGGAAATAAATGTAATTTTAATTCTAATTTTAAGCTTTATGCCAATAAAATAAGTAATCAAAAATCATCAAATCCACAAAAAGCAAAATAATTTGAGAAGCCTTCTTGGACCATAAGAACATACACACGTGGTGCTATCTCACAGTACCACATGTACGCTAGTTAAGAGATTATTTAAAAGGCAAGGTCAGTAGATTTCATTTCTGAAATCATGAGATTAATATACCTGTAATATATGGAAGTAGAAATAAACTTCTGATTATATGATAATTAGAGTAGTCATATATGAACTTTAATTGAAACAGATATAGATAATTATATGGTATATAATGAACATTGTAAAATGTTACAGAAAAATTCCCCTCCCTAAAAGCAATTCTGCCCTTCTTGGACATATAACTGAAGAAACATAACACCACTACTGCTTTTTTTACTTCTAGAACATTTAAACATGTTTTCTTCTTTTTACATCTGAGATCTGTTTCTATTGTTTTGGTTTTGTTCTATTGTTATATGATCACAACTTTCTATGGAGGTGGGAAGGTATTTGATCAGATCAATCAGAGCTCTATTTGATTATGGTTCTTCATTTTTAATGTGCAAGACAGGATGTGGAGCAGGTACAAAGCGATTTGGCAGTTAACTGCATGCTGGGTGTCAAGATGAATACATACCTAGAAATGCCAAAGAAAACCTCTACCCAAAAAAAAAAAAAAAAAAAAAAAAAAAAAAAAAAAAAAAAAAGTATAACCACTATATTAATGTGTAGAGATGGAAGTCAGGCTTACAAGATTTATCGAGTCATTCTTTCACCTTGCTCAGCCCTGAGTGGGTTTTGGTGGAGTCTGATGTTCTGTAGCATAAACAGAAATAAATCAAAAAAACATAACAGAATGTCATTAAACATACCATAAAACAAAATAGCAAAATACATGGGCTTATCTAGTTTGAAGGGATGCTCATCTTCTAATATGCTTCAACTGCTTCAAACTGAAAGGTAATAGTCTCTTTTCTGTGTAGAGTGGATTGCCTGAAAAGATGTATTTTCTCCTGGAGGGCAGGTTAGACAGAAATCAGTCATCAGTGATAAAAAACCCCCAGCTGCTACAGCTTTGTCATCAGGAATGACTGTTCCAAGTTTCCTTCAACCCTATGTGTCAGTCTCTGAGAATGTTCTGACCCTGAAGCCAGATCAATCTCCATCATCCCATTACCATGGTTTTGCTATGTAGTTACAGGGCTCTGTCCCAACCCTAGTCCTCCTCCCCACCCTAGCCCCACTCCCTTGCTGAATGCTACAGGGCAGAGCTCTGCTCAAGGGAGGACACGGCCTTGCTGGCCACATAGCCACTCTCTGCTCCTCACTCCCTCCTACAGGACAGCCAGCCCTCAGGAGATAAATGTCACCATCACTGAAATGGAGAAATGTTCCTATGGCTTTGGAAATCATCATCAGTGAACATAAAATTTTTTTATGCTACTATGCTAAGTCATAAAGGAGGACATGGCAGATGGAGATCTCTCAGGTGTCAAACAGCTGTCAATTTTTTATTTTCTAAAAACCACAGGCGGAAGATTAAATGTTCTGGAGGTTTACTTTAACTAACATCAGAAAAAGCTAAAAACGTAACTGCCAGAAATCTGTCACTCCGAATTATTCTATTTTGTGAAGAGTCAGAAACCAGTGCAAAATTTTCATAAATGTCTTCTAAAGATACTTGTTCTGATACAGCATTCATTAACAATGCATGTAAATGAAGACGCAAAAAATACATTGTCCTTCACTCCTGGCTTTTCAGATGCATATAATTTATTGCCCAGGGATCTCACCTGGCCAAGACGTATGAATAATCTTATGTGTGCATGAAGCCAAACAGGCTTCTTTTCCATTTCCTCTACTGGAAAGGAAAACAAACTGCTGTCTAGGCTATTCTTCATTTGTCATGTAATTTGTGGAATATAGATAGCCTGTAATTTCCAAATCTTTTCATGAATCTTCATGAATTCATGAAGGAAGTCCTTCAAAAAGACGGTATGGTACATAACACTTAACATTGCCTATAAATAAGTTAAATATAAAGGTAAGGTAAATAATAACACTGTAAAGTAAATTGATATAACTGATTTGTTCTTTAGCTCAGGTTTGCTGGATGCTGGATGCAAAGTGAAATGAAAGTCTAAACTGGAGTGAAAAAGCATGACTGCATTATTATTGGTGTTAAGCTGCAAGGCAGCCATAATAAATGTCTTGGGTTTCCACTCTCAGTTCCGTTATTTGCCTGACCATCGAAGAGTAAGTTTAAGAGGATTTTTTCCGCTTCAATTATCTTTCTGTGAAGATTGTTTCAGGTCTTAAATAAGAGTATCATGTTATACCTGCAAGCACTGTCACTTGGTAGTGATAAGCATAACCTATCTCTTGACAAGATTATAGAATAATTTCCTAAGGGAAGGACTGGAAGACCAAGTTCTTGAGGTATTTAAAACTAAAATATGCTGGACAAAATTCTGAAAAATACACTGACTGCTAAGTGTAAACCTTAATTAAAAAGAAAATAAGATACCTGCCCATAAATTTATCAAATTACTGATTTAATTGTAGTAACTCCTTTCTAATTAAACATCTGGTTTGGTTTTATGGATAGTGCAAAATGTCCCAGAAGTATTATCTAAGCATGCTCTTCTATATTTGCAGTTCTTCATTTGTGAAGAAATAGGATATTTATTTAAAAAGCTAGTGAAAAAATTTACATATCCTCTGCACAACTGTTATATATTTTGTGAACTTAAATGAGATATATTAAAGACCTGTACTGCAGGCTTTGAAACATTTATTGTGTAATCAGATCAATCATAGGACATACTGTGCTGAAAAGCATCACCTCCAGCCTTCAATCACCAAAAAGATGAAGAAAAGGAACCTAATACATGTTAAACAAGAGTAAGGATTTTTAAAGAGCAACTTGTTCCTTGTAACTATTTGGATAGTTCCTCTTCTATGAATATGAGAATAGTGTCTATATCTGTCATTGACTATTTCAAAAAACCTGATTTATAAAATATTGTTACTGGCAGTTGAATAACTCCTTTTCTAAATTAAATTTTACTACAGGGAATATTTAACCATCGTGAGAGCCTCCTTTGCTACTCAGGTCTTCTGTAGTAGCTTAATATTTTATATTCATTTTGTATGAATGAGATGAAATACAGAAACTAGCATATACAGCACAACGCAACAAAGACATCTGCTTTCTTGCATGACATACTGGGAATTCTTCAGTGGACCCTTATGTCCAATAAATTTATAATTAAAGCATTACTCATCCTCTGTGTTATTTATTTTTCCTGTTTCCAGCCAAGACAGGGTTAATATTTGCAGTAGCTGGGATGAGGTATGGGTAGGACACAGAGATTATTCTATACAACCTGACATCCTTGCTGGAGATGGGGGAAGGGGCTCTCTCTCTTCCAGGGAGAAAGGATTCTTTCCAGCTGAGCAAGAGTGGTGGAAATGGTGGTTGGCTAATGCAGGTCCCGAGCAGGAGAGAGCAGTGGGGTGGCACTGGTCCCAGGATGGAGGGAGCATTCAGGAGGGGAAGGGGAGGGAAACGGCGAGAGCAAGCAACACATAGTTTAGAGTTTCAGTGGGAACATTCAATTGGGGAGTACCATTCCTAAACCACAACAAGAAATAAAAGAAAAACACATTAAAAGGCAACAAACTGAAAGTGCTTCAGTCCATAGAAAGATTTTAAATTACATTTTTCTTTACTTATTCATAATTTTTTCCTTTAGTTCATTTATGCAGAAAAAAAAAGACTAAGACTGATTCTAATTGTGGCTGTCCCTCAATCATCAAAGAACCAAAAATTTAAAATAAATGCATGACCTCAAGGAATACAAAATGAGAACCAAGGGTAGTTATACTAGCAACTTTCTTGCACAGCTGTCATTGACTGATTGTCTTTCTGTATATCTCTTGGCAAAAATCAATACTTTTCTTAAAGTAATGCAGTCTTTGGAGAAAGACAATACATGTTTTGAATATTTTAAGGCCCCACCTAGCTGATGGGCATCACCACAAATGAAAACTTGTTGTTAAATTCCTGATCTATAAGACAAAATTTGTGGTTATGAAAGTAAATTTCTTTTAAATTACTGTTGCTATTAAATTTGTATTGAGTATTATATGTGTACATGTTTATGTAAACACATTTTCCACTGTTTTGAAAAGAATTGGGATGTGATTGGACAGTTACTTTACTGTCTTGTGAAGCCCTGAAATATTTCCTGCTCTGAAGAAGACTAATGACCTCCCTGCCTAGCATTTCACCACTTGCTGATTCAAGTAGCAGTTTTATGGCTATTGTTTGTTTTCTTTGAGTTTTTGCATGGTGTATATTTTAATAGAATGGTGTCCTTATGTAACATTGACAAAAATTCAAAGGGATATTGATACACATGCCAAAATATGATAGAGCTACATATGCCAAATTTTCAGAAAAAAAGCAGCAGCTTGAGAACACAGATTGATAAGAGTAGCATGACCATTCTCTGCATGCGATTAAAATTAAGAGCAATGGAATTTAAGCAAATAAATGATTTTCTATCTGCTCCTTGGTTACTACAAACACATTACCTTGTTGTTTTAGCACTGGAAAAATATTTATCCTAGTATTACATATATATCTGAGATTCGACTAAAACTAAAGCGGGATATTTCAAATATGTTTGTATATTACAGGTAGAAGATTTGAATGATGCAATTATGGGTAAGCACTGTTAAAGAAGCAGAAAAAAGAGTAAAGCTATAACTAGTCCTACAGTATCATAACGTGCGATTCGTTGACATCAGATCTTACTTTTGGGGCTTTATTTTTTGTCCTATTATCTTGTTTCTGGCAATATGATACATTAAAGTACTGCATTATTTTCCCCACAAATATAATAATAACTTGAAGATGGCCAGCCATGGTTTGAGCTAAAACTAAAAATTTGTTTTCCCTTCTAGAGAAGGACTCCTGTTGGGTTCACTTTGAGTAATACACTTTCCTTTATGGGAATCTAATTACTAGAATTTCTTGTTAGACTAATTAATATTTTAATAATGTAATGAAAATATGAGGGACTCGCTACAAAAATGCAAACAACAAAAATACAAACAGCCAGGTCTACCATGAATTATTGTTAATAAGAACAAGTCCACCAACAAAACTGCTGTTTTTCTTTGATGTTAAATATTCATTCTTCCTACTTTTTTGACACTGATTCATCAGTGTTCTATCTTCTTTAATGGGAGGACTAAGGGGTTTTCTTCCTCAGTCTCCAATTTTCTCAGGGCTGCTTTTGTGCATTTCAAGTTGATATTTTTTAATAGAATATGCTCCTCTTCCTCTGATTGGTTTACAGTAATGGTAATTTTAAAAAGCCTTATTTTTGAGCCTATTTTGTAAATGGTTCCTAAACTTTTTTTTTTTTTTTTTTTTTTTTTTTAGCTGAAATATTTAGCTTAGCAGTTTACTTCATTTCAGGTCATTTATATTCTTCTAAGGCTTAGGCTCTCAAAGTGTTCTGGAATTACTCACAATTTTTCCAAAAATCACCATTATGGCTCAAGTTTCCTCTAACAGAAGGAGACATAAATTATCTTACAAAATGCATGTGCTTCACTTAACTTCAGTGTAAGTTCAGTCCTTTGTTGGACAATGACAAAATTTGTCATTTATCAAGTCTCATGATTTCATTTGCCTTTTATAGCACTCAGAAAGCCTTTTGACAGGAACGACCATGGCAAATTCACAAAATAGTTAATTTATTATTAAATAAAATATCCCTGAGAGGTGATTCCATTACATTAAGTGGAATTTAAATGCATAATGTTGACATGCAGTTATATTGGAAAATAAACTGCTTTTCAGGTTAGGAATTTTTTTGTGTTTAAAATGTTCAGGAATATTCAAAAGAGAGTAGCTATCAATTATCACTGTCTACAGGACTGTGTAAATGTAGCCAAACAAACTATAGAGATACAAAAGTTTCTGTATTCAAAATAGTCACCTCTCGTAAAAGTGGTCTTAATATATTTCCCCAGGAAGATGCATTAGAGGTTTATGCCGGAAGTCAAGATTTACCTCATTCAATTAAATAGTAAGATGGAAACCACTGAAAATTAGAAGTGTCTGGAACAAAATTTATTCTGATACTGCCTTAAAATCAAAAAAGAAAGTCATATGCTTTCATTTTTAGTAGCATTCATTTCAGAGCATAAGACTGAGCACAACTTTTCCAGCAAGGAGTGATACTGAATCATTAAAATATATTTAGAGACTATATGGAGTTTACATTACTGAAATCTCATGAACAGATTTGGTTTCAGTCTAGGTTTACAGCCTTGTTAATAAATACTGATAGTCATCAGAATGGATTAAAAATTATTCTATTCAGTTGTATAGACAAGTGAGAAAACACTCCACTTCTTCCCTCTCCAATATGAATCTGGGTAATCTCTTCCTTTTCTACACATTGAAATTCCCTTGGCTTTTATGGATGGACGTAGATGTGTCTGTCCACTTGCCCTCATATGGACCTCTAAAACCCTCTGAAATGCTGTAGTGAAGCACCATTGCAGGGATGGATACTCTGACAAAGGACATATACCAAAATATGGCCCCTTTGAAGTGCTAAAAGGAACATGGAGTACAAAACACATCGTAAACGACAATATGAGTTTGCACAAGGGCAATGAGGCTGAGCCCAATCTATCCAGGACAGTGCTGCGCTTTATCTGCAGCCAGAGTGATCTTCCTACGGCCCATCTTGCATCAACTGAAAGTAGAAGGCAGTCTCAAAGATAAAAATACCCATATTCTGAATGTCTGCATGTAAGCTAGACATTGAATAAATGGAAATATCTTTATCTCACCCTCTAGCATCCACTGGAGTATGAATAGCTGAATAGTAACTAGTGGCACAGGGTCTAGTTGGACGCCTCTCACTAGTAGTACCCTCCAATGTTCAATATTGGGCCCAGTATTGTTTAATTAATTCATCAGTGACTTGGATGAAGGGCAGATGCCTCCTCAGCAAGTTCAGTGACAACACAAAGCTGTGAGGAGAGGATGATACCCCCGTGTTGCAGTCGAAGCACAGGCGACGCAGAAAAAATTGGAGGTCCGAGTCAGAGCTCCAGTTGAGGGAAATGATAAACCCCCTTTTATTTAATTACAGGCAGGCCTTATATAATCCCTGCATTGGTCTATGGCAGGGATCATTGGTCCCTGGTCCAACCACCTCTCCAAGTGATTGGCCAGACCCCACACCACCTGTTTGACTCCTAATAGGACACACCTGCAAGGTGTTTAGAAAACCATCTTGCTTGGTGTGTTGAAACCAAGGACTTAACAGAATACTTGCAAAATGGTGGATTTTTCTCTGCCAGCAGCTTTTCAGCATCCACACCCCCGAGTGCTGTGCAGCCCTTCAGAAGGGCCTCGACGGGGTGGAGAGATTGGAAGAGAAGAGCTGCCTGAAATTCAGCAAAGGCAAATGCAGGGTCCTGCACCTGGGGAGGAACAGCCTCCTCCAGCAGTACAGGGTGGGTGCTGACCTGTAAAGCAGCTCTGTGGAGAAGGACCTGGGGGTCCTGGTGGACAACAAGGTGTCAGTGAGCCAGCAGTGTGTCCTTGTGGCCGAGAGGGCTGATGATGTCCTGGGGTGCTTTAGGAAGAGCATTGCCAGTAGGGAGGTGATCCTGTCCCTCTGCTCAGCCCTGCTGAGTTCATATCTGGAGCACTTTGTCCAGTTCTGGACTCTCTGGGACAAGAGAGAAATGGAGCTCCCGGAGGAGGTCCAGTGGAGGACCAAAGAGATGACTGAGGGGTAGGAGCATCTCTGTCATGAGGAAACACTTGGAGAGCTGGGCCTGTTCCGTATCAACAAGAGACAACTGAGAGAGGACCTGATCAATTATATGTGTCTGAAGTGAGGGTGTCAAGAACTAAGAGCCAGGCTCTGCTCAGTAGCTCCAAGCAATAGGACACGAGGCAATGGGCAGAAACTGATACACAGGAAGCTCCACCTGGGTATGAGGAAGAACTTCTCTACTGAGCATGAGAACATGCAATGGAACAGATTGTAAAAAAATCTCCTCGCAAGGCTCACTGCCATATGTCTAGAGTCTGTAGGCACAAAAAGGGATGCCTTGAGAGAGTTATTTTTTCTCTTTTCAAAACTGTTCTTCAAGACAGATATGTTGAAGGATTCAGTTTCTGGACATGCTTTGGTCTGTCTATTGTATTTTGTGGGGCAGCAAAAGAAAGTACAATGTCTAAAATTACGTGAGAAGAATCCTCACACAGAATTTTTTACTGAACACTTTTTTTCTTGAGAAATTATAAATTCATGACAGATGGATAATTAAAAAATCATTGCATTTCTGTAAAAGTTATAAAATATTTTATTAGTGTTTATTAGTTTAATATGTATTATGTAATAGTTAAAGCATTTCAGATAGAGTGAAGGAAAACACTTTGAGGTTGTTGGAATACGGCAAGAAAGAACACGAAGGATTGTGTTCAGGTATTATAAGCAATCACAGCCTTTTCAGAAATGGATCAGATTTCATCTCAGAACGATTTGTCTGCCCTCATACTCTGTCATATAGGAAGGCTGTTCCACAATATTAGTACCTTGACAGCTGGAAAATATCAGTTTCTCTCTCAGCTGTGCTCATGATCAGTTTATAGCAACCTAGCAAGTGTTGTTTAGCTTAATTCTTCTTCCCTTCTTTCTTTGTAATATCAGTTTGACACAACATATTTTGATGTCCCATCCTAGCATATTTTTCCATATTTAAATGTCAGTGATGAAATAGCAATCAGTATATTCAGAGTTTTCTATTTCCTCGTTGATTATTACTGACTTTTTTTTGGTTTATTAAAAAAATTGTTCTTATTAATCTTTACATATTGTACTTTTGCATATTGTACATATTGACTTTGTACTTTTTCTTACTCAGTTTAGTCATTCTACTACTACCATTCTTAGTGTCATCATTTTTTGGTAACGTTTAGATCTTCCAAAGTAACAATAACTGCTAGTTTTGTATCATATCGACCAGATTAATCAGCAATTAATTAAGAAATTCATCTTTGAGGAATAAGATTTTTTTTCTCCCTTCTCCTCTCAGTACAATTTTCAGCTGTTTTCCCATGTATTAGCTGTGAGATAACAGCAGTTTTCTATTCTTGCCCCTCCACTCTTGTTCCTGTGGGATGATAATTTTGACCTAGACAAATTCTAACAATTTGTTGATGCAGAAACCAGTAAATCACATTGCCATTGAAAGCGAAAGTTTCTGACTTGCCTCTGAAATTGAAGAGCAAAAGGTTTCAGGGTTTTTTTCAAGGAACAGTTAAAAACCCCTAGTTATAAAACAATCTAATTTAATAAGAAAATTTCTTGTTCTGTTTTTACAGCTGGGGTACAGTTCTGTCCAAGACATGTGACTCCCATAGGGCAAAAATTTCCAAGATTTTTCATAAATATATTGTGAATATGAGAACCCAAATTTGTCCTTTTAATAAGAAAGAAGGATTATGAGAGGCAAATAAGGATAAGCAAGGCTGGAAAGAATTTAATAAGTTTAACTACACCTAATTATTAAAAACTTCTAAAGTTTCTATAATCTAGAAAAAGACTTGGTCAGAGAGTTATATTAAGTATATAGTTCTTGAAAACCTTTTTAGTTCACTCTCTAATAGCTGTTTGAGTATGATTTGCTGAATCCTATCTCCATCAGATAGGATTCTTTTGCCCATAAATAGCTATCTAGTACTGTTTTCCAGATCTAGTACTGATTTCCACTCAAACTTACAAAATGTCTGAAACACAGAAAAAAAATGGTTAGTGAGTATTTTAAATATATAGGTCTTAAATTTCTACCCATTTTTCATTTTATTTAATGGTCACAAGTGAAATGGATGAGTATAGTATTAACGAAAACTATACATGGCAGTTTGCCAGCACAATCAGAGAAGAAATATCTGTCTACAGTTCTACAAAATTTGGGTGTTAATCGTCATAGCTCATCTGACTCACAGTCTTATAAGTATTCCCAAGAAAAGAGATGTGAGATAATTTAGAATTACTGTTAACACCTGACCATGAAAAACAGTGAAAAAATTTCTCTAAAGCTTGTTTGTACCCAAAGATGCCTTGGCACCGAGGTCTGAAACAAGATTTGTACATTAGCATGGCCTTCTAAATCTCTACATCTCAAAAAAATTGTTCGCATACTTTACTTTTCAAGTATATATTTTTTTTTTTTTGTTTATATCTTGACTGAAGACCTTCAAAGACCTACCCTTAAAAATAGCCGTTGAGGAGCTGAAGGGACACCACTGCACCACACCCACCATCAGAGAAATAATTTTTATCTTAGTAATCAGATGCCAGTTTGCTGTTTATAGATATCTTCCCAAGCAAATGCCTCACTGTTCTACTAAACTTTACAACTCACAGCATGGTCTAAGCTGCTTTATTGAGGACTGTAAAGATACATTCCAGAGAGAAACAGGAAAAATATTTATGGCCACATGTAAACCACCCTTTCTTTGGGAAAGTGTTTGAACTTTTTGACACTAAAATATCGGGGGAGTTGCTCTGGATAGGAACATCAGACATGCTGCAAAAATCCATTCCACTTGAAGCTGTCAGGTGCAACACAGATACTGTGAAATGTCTGGAAAACAAATCTGTAGTACTATGAGACAAAAACAGCATTCATCAATTCATTTTTCAGTGCCAACTTCTATATATCTCAGAAATTATGACACTATTTTTCATTGTTCCTTCACAGATGATAATGGAATAATAAATTCAGCCACTGATGCTAAATACCTACACAATGGAATCTGCCAAAATCCTGAGTTAGCTGCGCTAACATCTGTTAAACTTCAGGCGCAAGATAAATTTCTTAAAATACAAACAAATATAACTCTGAATATGCTTGGAATAATTCTATACTATATATGCTTCCTTAGTCAGACAAATGTTTCTGCTTAAAATTGAACCATAGTCACATAATACAACTTGCAGTCTTGTTTAAGATGCTCCATGATAAATAAGATGGTTAAGCTTCATTCATTGCTATTTTTCTCCTGCTTGAGCTCTGTTCCTTGTTCGCCTCTAAAACTCACTGATAGCAGGTGATTGTCGTGCATTCTGTGTCAAAAGATAAAGCTGTATAGCTCTTAATACAAGACAATTTTGCTCTCAATGCATATATTGTATCCCTTACTGAACTATAACAGTCTTTATAGATTGGATAAATGTGTGAGAAGCTTATTTATTTCTCTATGGTTATGTCACAATGAACTAGTACTTTCATTTGGATTATAGCTTCATCTCTCGATAGTGTTTCCTTTGTATCAGTAATAAGGTGCAGTGTAATCAATTAAGACAATTTTTATGCAATACCCTTAGCTGTGTCCCATGTACAATATTTTACACAATTATTGGATCTTGAAGCTCCATTGGTTGGATCTTGGTTGGATCTTGATTTACTCAACTAAACATCAGCTACAGCAACTGCAGGCAAAACGATCGAGTGAAGGCGTTGGTACCTCCAGCGACAGCCATGGCCAGTTCCACCACAGCTGCTGAGAAGCAACTGGCCTCTGAGGAGATGAGACGTCTAAAGATAAGACAGCTTATTCCTCCCCAGCACCAATTGTCACATTTTCACCCTGCCTTTTGCCAGGCATTCAGGAAACAGAATTCAGGTTTTGGCAGTGGCTGATGGACAAACAAAAATGGCAGCTTCCAACTCCTGACTTCTACCGGAGCATTGCACTCATAGAAATAGTAAAATGCGTTCTGATAACTATCATGTTTATCTTGAATATCCCTGATAAAATAATAACTAAAATTATGCCACTGAGAATGTGGCAAATTGTATTAGAGTGACTAACAGAGAAAAAGATTTCTCTGCATAGGCATATAAATTAAACTGAAACATGACAAATGTGGCTATGAAAGTATTTAGAATTCACAGAAAAGAGTAACTGCAAGATGGAAATATATTTTATATATACAGCAAAGTAATCAAATTCCATGGCAAGAACAAGAGATGCTCAATTAATAGCTAAACCTCTATAATGGCTATAAATTTGGCCTAGCACATTTCATCTGTAATTATGAGCACCTCAAGACCCTCACTGGGCACCAAAAAGGACTGTTGAGGTTTAACCCTGGCCATCAGCTCAGCTCCACACAGCAACTCACTCACTTCCCTGTAGTAGGATGGGAAGATAAGGTTTTGGATGAAATTTGGAGGTCTAAAAAGTTTTCCAAATCCTGTGCACAATCAATGTACATTTACCTTAGAAAATGAAAATACAAAGTCAAGTATCCAGATTTAAAGAAACAGTAGTAAATCAGCTGTAAAGGTAACTTCAGTTAAAAGTTTCCACATTAGAAAAACTGACCCTGTTTCCAGAACCCTGTTAGAATTAATCAGTAGTGTCTGATTGAAACTTTATTGAAAGGAACATTTGCATAGACACACAAACAATGAAAACTGTCAGCCCAAACAAATGGTTTTTGAATACTAGACACATATCTTTGGGATTATAATATAATATTATTTAAGTATTTTTGCTTTGTATAAATTCCTGTGAAGGCATCCTAATAGGTGTGATTGAGCACACTGAAGAGAAAACTACTGAAACAAATAAAAATTTGAATGCATTTTATTTTATTTTATTTTGTTTTATTTTATTTTATTTATATACATGATCTGAACTATATAAAGATAATATTGTCATCAGAGATCAACTACACAGAAATGATACTGACAAGTGTGGAGTATCTGTCACTAACACTGAAAAATAATAAACTAACACAAGCATTTAGTTCTACTTTAGTTAAGTATTCTTGATTAGTCATGAGATTTTCTTTTACTGTGACACTTTTGTACACTAATGCAAAATTCCTTTTTTTTCTTTTTCTTTCACTGTGAGAAGCAACTTATGTGGTCCTGATCATTATCCACTGCAAGAAATTATGTTTTCCTTTTGCCGGTAAAAGTCTAACTATTCCTTCTCTCCTGCTCCTTCTTTAGCCTTTCTGAGAAACTAATTTAATAACAAATCTGCCAAATGTCATGCTGCATTAGAAAACATTCATTGTTATTTAAATTATACAGTTTGTTTGCTTGTTGGCTACTGGGTTGTGTGGGCTTTTTAAGCTCTAGTTTTAAAACACTCCTACAAGAACTTCTCCCACAAAATCCCTAAATAACTTTTTATTTGATGAGACAGCCTATACACTTGGCTGCTAATAATGCTCTTCCCAGTGCAATTAAAGTTTATGTCATTAAAATCCGGGTCTTAGGTTTAGAATATAAATTTAGTAATTACTGAAAAAGCTACAAGAAACATTACTTTTTTCTGGGATAATGTAATAGCCAAACTGAGTAAATAATTTTCTTAGTGAAAAAAGTGTCACAAGAGGCTTCAGTAATTTTATTTTTCTGTATAGTCCAACAGATAAAATGATCTTTTCTCAATTTTATACATTTAAAGGGCATCTACAGATGCATCTGAGATGACTTGGACTGACTTTTTACCTCCCCTCACTTGATCAACCTTAATTTCTACTGTTACAAACTATGTTTAGGAAGTCATAATGACATATGTGGTAATGTAATAGAAAATGTGATATCCAGATATGTGGTAAATATGAAAAATACCCTACTTTCTGTGCAATATCCCCATAGGAAGTAACATATGTACAGTCCTCAGAAAAATTTTCAGTCAGAATTGTGTGATTGTACTCAGAGCACAAAAGCTTCCCTTTAGAAGGCTGTTTCCAGCTACATATAAGATTGTATCAATATTTAATTATTCAGAAGGTGATATTCCATGCATGACGTCTCCCTTCCAGTATTTATATACACGAATGAGATTCCCCATGAATCTTCGCTTCTCCAGGTTAAACAGTCTCAGCTGCTTCATTCTTCCTTCACAGGAGTGCTGCTTCAGCCCTCTTATCATCTTAGTGACCCTTTATTAGAATCTCACCTCTAGCTGCATCTCCCTCTTGTACTGAGAAACCCAGAACTGTAACTACTGCCCTTTCTCGCATGGTCATCTGTCACATCCAGCAATTTCTCAGCTCATGTCCAACAGTTTTACACGTCAGCTTAAACTCTGGAAAGGGTTATAATCCTCTGCCTGTAGTCCTACCGCATCTGGCGTCGTTTCAGTACTACAGCTTATCCAAAACACCTATATGAGCCTAACAACTTATCTTCCACATCAGTAAGTCTCAACTGATCGATAGATTTCCTCAATCAGCTGAACTGCTGTCCAGATTCCACGAACAATTTACCTTGGCGATTTGATTCACTCGCCTAACCAGAGGCATATAGCATCCTGTGTGATTCCCTGGTATATGCACAGCATCTGTGTTACCTGGCAAATTCAGCAGACAAGTAAGGTGAGACAGAATATCTAAGCCATTCTTGAACAGCACCAGTAAGTAGAAAAAAAAAAGGCACATTAAAAGGTGTTTTAAATAGATAAATGGCAGCTTAATTTTTATTTCATTCACATTATTCACTTTTATATCTGAACTTACACTCTCCCCAAGTTTCATACATTGGCCTTATTTACATCTAAATCTGTATCTTAATCTTGACTCAAATTCTGCCTGAAGAACAGGACTGAGACTCCTAAACAGAAGAACATATCCACATTTTGGATGCAAAATGTTCAGTCCTGTCTCTACTTTTTGGTCCAGAAGGATTCTGATTTACTTTAGATCTTGTATTACATTTGTACAAATGTCTGGTTGGAAGTAACAATGTAATTAAATAAGAATTTTTACTTGAGGGTTCCCTTTATAGCTTCAAACATGCCAATTTCTTACTCATAATACAGTGCTTCACATCAGTTTCATGTCCTTTGCTTCTCCTCTTCAAAGAATAGCTTCCATTACAGCTAATAATGCACTAATTTTTCACCAGCCCTAAAATTTGCCTTTAAAACATATACATAAATATTTTCCAAAATGAGCAATTGTTCTCAAATGCTCTTTTTTCCCTCCCTTTTTTTTTTTTCAGTTATACGAGTCCCTACTTAATCGTAATGACTTTTTTTTTCATCCATGAGTTACACAGACAATATTGGAATTAATGTCCATTTAATAAATAATTCCAGTGTACATTGAATTATCTAAAGCAATATATTTTCTCATTTAACTTACACAGCTGTGAGAGCTTCATTTTTATACATATGCAATGAAAGGAAAGGATTACAAATGTGGCAGACAAAACTCTTGAAGGTTTAGGCACTTGAGCCAGTAGTCTAAACTACTAGCTCAGCAATCAGAGTTTTTTGAGATAATTCCCTTGAGTACATCCCATAACCTCCAGCAACTGCTATAGAAGGCAGAACTGCAGCAGTTCTGTGCCATGATATGTCTTTTAACCCAAATCTCTAGTGATATGTTCATAATTAAGCAAATTCCACTCAAAAATCTGGGCAGTCAATATTTTTTTAGTTTTTTGGATCCTTTTACACAATAGCAAAAGCATTACAGACGTCTTAGATTTATTTGACTTAATGATACAGGTTTGTATTAAATTTATATAAATTTAAGTTTGATCAGTGGTTTAGTCTCTGAATTGCTGTACACCTGACAGTTCTGAAACAGAAGCCGAGTGTTAATATGTCGCTGAGATTTAACTAATATATCTTAACTTTCATTAGACTGTGCTTACTGACTATTAAATTTAGAGATTTTAACTGGCTAATGCACAGCTTGAAGAGCAAGTTTACATATTCCTGAAATCTATCATGTAGAGATACTTGGAATTTCAGTGACAAATACAGATATTTACAGTGTGACATATGTTTAGCTAATCTGGTCATTTAGAATGTCTTTACAGTTAAAAGGACACATATCACATAATTTCATCCAGATGTCATAACTTGAAAGACATATGAAATGTGCCTCAAAAGAATCTCTCTTCACTGACTAGCTCAGGTTACTCCTACTCTCCATTGAGTAATCAGCATACCCAGGCTTCAATTCATTTTTATGCAAACCATCTCTGCCTTTTAAAGTAGTCCAGATTATTCAAGCAGTTGTATTATGCTCGCAGATGTGATCCTACTTCTGCATTGCTTTGTATCCACAGTTGAAGAAAAGGCTGTGAAAATTTGAAACAGTTAAAACAAATATCCTTATATTTAGGTAACTAAATTGTTCGACTTGAGTAAGAGCCAACTTCTGATTAAGACAAGTTCAGGCATCAGCAATGTTGATACGTATGTCTAAGGTACATATATAGGATCCATTTCATTGCCTATGTTTAGATGACCAGTGGCATGTGAAATACCCTACAATGTGAGTTGGTTGTCAGATGCCTTTTAGAAGCGACTCACGCTTCCCTTTAGTCTCAGCTCATAGATGATACCCTGAAGATATGCTGAGACTCTGCAACCTCTCAGATGGTGTAAAAGCCCTTGCTGCTCAAGGACACATTGCTGTCTGCCTGCTCTGCGATGACTTTACCTGATGGACAACCCCTAGGTTTTCTGAGGAAGATCCTGCCACAGGTTCCACATCTACTTCATCACAGCCCGGGAATTTCACCAGCCTTGGTAACTGCTGTTCGACAGTTAAAAGATTTGGACTGTATTTAGCTTCTTTAATGATCTCAGGAAGAAAATAAACAGCAAACTGGTATAAAATGTTGTGGGGAAATGATAGAAAATGCATTTTCTGACACTGTACACAAATAATCGAGAAAGCTCATCTATGTAATCAGGCAGGACAATAGAGCAGAATGTGTTAGGTTACATTATTTCTTCAGAGTGGGTGCTTTTAAATCAGAAACTTACAAAAATTTTTAAAAAAACCCAATGCTACAGAACTTCAATTTTAAATATTTTGATCATTTGACTGTCTTAAAAACCTATTTTTAGAATTGAAAAAAACACCAAAAAACCAAACTGTGCTTAACTGTTTCAGTGATTTAAGAATCAAAGTTTAAAAAATATTTTGTAATATATAT
Organism: Oreocharis arfaki; assembly: GCA_013398015.1. NCBI lineage: Eukaryota > Metazoa > Chordata > Aves > Passeriformes > Paramythiidae > Oreocharis > Oreocharis arfaki. The sequence continues at coordinate 78,314 of VZRR01013226.1, read as the reverse complement.
TCCAGATAAACAATGATCAAAGAAGCACAGTTTATAAGGGTAGTTCATCTTATTCATAGGTTGTAAACAAGAAATGAATAGAGTTGTTAAAGTTGATATATGTAAGCGTAATTCAATATAATCAGACAAAATGAGGAATGAGGAAATATTTGCTAACACTCAGATCTATTAGACAGATTCCCAAGGGAAATTAAAGAAAAATGAATATTGGAGTGGTTTAAAGTCCAGTCAAACAAAGCAGCGCAGGTAAACCAGCATTAAGGTAGCCACAGTGTATCCTAATATATTCAAATGCAAACAATTTTGTGGGCAAAAATATTTAAGAGGCACTAAGGTAGTTAGATGTGTCCTTCACATCGATATCCAGGGAAGCACTGGTTCTGGCACTCCATAATCACTTCCTTATTCCAATTAATCAATTTTTTTATTACTCCAATTTATAAATTCCAGATTTGAAAAAAAATCATGTGGCAATTTTGAAGTAAAGGCTTAATTGCAAATGCCTGTTCACCTCATAAAGGTAAATCTAATTTAACATAACAGAAATTTAAACTGGGTAATATCTTTAATAATATCAGATTTCCACATTTCTATAATGCAATTAGAATTGTAAATTCTGAATGTAACGGGAGCAGCAATTAACAGAAATTTTATTCTTTCTTCTAACAAAACAGAGCTGAATTTCGATTGGGGAAAAAAGCAAAAACAAAAAAACAACAACAAAAACCCCCACCCCACACCAAATGATAGATTAAATACACAATTTATTTATTAAAAAGTACTCTATCTGTGCAAAACACATGAATTTTGGATTTTTTTTAATTTGTTCCCTGATGAAAATTGTAGCAGATCTCTATAAACTACCAAATAGATGCTAAAGAAAAGTCTATTGGTTCATGAAATCTCTCTGTTAATAAAATTTTCCATTTTGTTATCCAGTTCAACATGAATTTCCCAAATATGGGTACAAATGAATAGAAACCTTTTTTCTCAATGTCAGGATTTCTGTTTTCATGTCCATAGCTATCTGCATAGTACGTCATTTAATAAAGCAATCATTTTCAGGATGATAAATAAATCTAAGATACACCTCAATAGCAAGAGTTTTTTCATTTCCAAATTTGCTGATGTATATTCAGACTTACAAAAAAATTTCTATTCAATTAAAATATATTCATTTAAATTTAGTGATGAGGGGCAGGTGAGAAAGTAATGGGAGAACTAAAAGACTATTTTTTCTCATGTCTTCTAAAATAAAAATAATTCCATATAGAAAGCATTTAAAAATAAGCAAGCTATGATTGCATTCTACTTAGGTACTTCTTGGAAAGGATTAATAGTTGTACTCTTCTGTAATTAAAAAAAATATATATAAACAACTGAGAAACAACGAACAAGAGACCTGTAAAAGAATGATCTGAAATTGTAGATAATTGTCTAGGAAAGTCATTTGTCTGGGAACTTTTATCCATATATTTTGATGGACAGGTGGCATTAAAAAAGAAACTAAGTTTTCGGGTTCCTGATTTTATATCCAGAAGGGTTTTTCAGAAAAGACTGTTCTGTGCAGATTTTTTCTGCTGACATTTTTTTCTAGTTCTAGACAAAAATTGAAGTCTACAGAGGTATTCAGAAGTCTATACTGTAATTTAAATCCAAGTGAGCAATCTCTTGAAATAGATCTTGTTTAATTATTCAGTACCTGGTAATTCATGGGAATCTAGATTTCTGCCTGTAATATTATAGTGTTTCTATTGTTTATACTGTTTCTATTGTTTTGACTGCTTGTTTTGTCTGTCACATCAGAAATAAGTATATACAAATTCCCAGGAGAAGGTATTTGTTGAATATAGATCTTCCATTTCTAAAGTAAATATTATGACAGTGTAAATGTTAGATAGAAGTCAAACAGCGACACTTTTTTTCCTTTTATAGATGTTCTTTAAAGAATGAACAACTTCTCTCAATTTTTAGGTATTTATGGAAGCCTCAGTTAACTAGATGAGTACGTTTCAGCTTCCCAAATATACCTACTTTGAGACAAGTAGAAGAAAAGAATTAAAAATATCTGTTCTGCCCCTTCTCTTTGGTGTCTCTCATTGCCTAACTGTGCTCTGTTGGCCGTATGGCATCCACCCAAGAGTGCTGATGAAGCTGGCAGAAGAACTTGCTGAGCCACTTAGGTCATTTACTAGCAGTCCTGACTAACCAGAGAGACCCAGCTGACTGGAAGTTGGTGACTCTGATGCCCATCTGCAAAACAAGCCAAAAGGAGGATCCACTATCAGGCTGCCCTCAGTGCCAGGGAAGGCAGTGGAGCAGATCATCTTGGGTGCCATTGTGTGGCCCATGCAAGACAGCCAGGCAGTCAGACTGAGGCAGAACATGCTCCTGAAAGGTGTGTCCTGCTTGGCCAGCTTGATCTTCTAGGACAAAGTTACAGGCTTAGCGGATGAAGGAAAGGCTGTTGTCTACCTAGACTTTAATAAAGCCTTTGATACTGTCTTCCTCAGCATTCTCCTGGAGAAACTGGCTTCTCATGGCTTGGAAGGATGCACTGCTCCTTGGGTGAAAGACTGGCTGGATGGCTGGGCTCAGAGAGTGGTGGTGAATGGAGTTACATCCAGCTATGTGCCGGTCACAAGATGGGTTCCCCAGGGCTCAGTATTTTGGACAACCCTATTTAGTATCGTTATCTATGATCTGGGTGAGGGGATTGAGTGCCCGTTCAGTCAGTTTACAGACGATACCAAGAGGGGTGGCAGTGTTGAACTACTGGAGGGTAGGAAGGCTCTGCAGAGGGATCTGGACAGGCTGGATTTGTCATCTGAGACCAACAGCATGAGTTCAACGAGGCCAAGTGTCAGGTCCTGCACTTGGGTCACAACCACTCCATGCAGTGCTACAGGCCAGGGAAAGAGGGGCTGACAATTTATTAGGCTGTAACTGACAATAGATATCAAGCTCACATATGAATTCCTGCATCATTGAAGGCTACTTAAACAGAAATCCCAAACCCTTGCAGTCTGGCTGTGGAATATACATCCAGTTTTCTCTATGACCAGTAGCTTCATCCCATCTACTGCTCTGCAAAATGCAGGATTCTTCTGAGGTCTCTTGCAAGTATTTTGTGTTGGCTGTCTGAAGGAGAACATATAGTCAAGCAACTGAATCATGTCATTTGCATCTTCTTGATATTTTGAGACAAGAGAAAATGGCCTCAAGCTGCACCAGGAGAGGTTCAGGTTGGACATCAGGAAGAATTTCTTCACTGAAAGGGTGGTCAGATTTTAGAATGAGATGCCGAGCAAGGTGGTGGGGCCACCATCCCTGGAAGTGTTCATGAAATGGCTGGACTTATTGCCATGGTCTAGTTGACACGATGGTGTCCAGCCAAAGGCTGAACTTGATAATATTGGAGATCTTTTCCAATCTTAATGATTCTATGATTCTATGATTAAAAATATAAGATACTAAAGGACTCAGCGAACTGATAATTTAGTTACCCAAGTAAATAAGAATATTTAAATTCAAAATAAAGTGCAACTAAAACTAAGTAGGTGTCTACCTAAATTCTAAATATGAAATAGAAGTTCTTGAACTCAGTGGAAACAGTTGGTCTGGCTTATAAAGCCATTCCATATTTAAAGCCCATGAAATGCCTGTTTTCAAGAATAATGATGGAAATAGTGCACTCAGGTTATGTATACATGATCGTCTTCTGATTTTCTAAAAGCATAGCCCCTATAACCAAAGGGTTATTATTTTTCTCTTTCTACCTGATAAATGAAATAGGATTAAAAAGATTGAAAAAGCATAAAAGAATAAAAATTCCTTTCTCCTCTATTCTAATATTCTTTCTAATAGTCTTTGAAATTCTAAGACAGAGTTAGGTGAAAGAAATCACATGGAAGAAATTATAGGTTGCATGAGACAGTGTCAAACCTCCTCAGTATGCATTCCTGGGCTAAGACAACCCTTCAGGCATTTGGTAAAGAAAGTATGCTTTCCATCACACTCTGTAAAACTCATCAAGTAATTAGGAATACTCTCAATCTACAATAATTGCAATTGAAAGGAAACACAGAAGTAAAATCTTCAGAATCCAAAATTTTCAGGTAATGGATGGAAGGTGAGAAGACATCAGGGATGTTCTCAGTTTAGTTAGATGGGAAAGACTAATTCTGATAATAAAATAGGCATCAATATGAACTGAAATACCTCATTGAAAAGATTCATAATTGGAGTAAAGAGGAGGCTGGATTAGGAAACACAAGTTCCTGTATCAATTTAACTGTGTTCCAGTGTTGTGAAGGCAAGCTACACTCTGTGCCATATTGATTATCAAAAGTGTACCTGGAATATTGAGGGTAGTGATTATTCAGCATTGGTGAGGCCACACATAAGATACTGTCCTGTTCTCCCTATACAGGAGAGGTGTTGACAAACTGGAATAAGTCCAATGCAGGCCACCAAGATGCTTAGAGGAATGAAGTTCTTGCAGTATATGAGGAGAGACAGAGACAAAGAACTGGTCCTGCTCTACTTTGAGAGTAGGGGAGATTTTGAGATTAAGGGGAGATTGCTTTCTACAACAATTTAACAAAGGACTGCAAACAAAACAGATTTAGATGCTGACTGTATAATTCTAATTGGAAATGGCTTAAACTGAGCTGTGGGTGTTTTTTATTTTTATTTTGTTTTTCAGAAGAAAAATAGTGAATACTTAAAAAAATAAAAATGTTAAAAATGTAAAATTAAAATCAGTAAATTTTTGTTAAAAGTGTGATTCCTTGCTGTTAGATGGACCACATATCCTGTAGCTTTCCTAAGATTAGAGAGGACATGTCACAGTTTTCCAGACTCTGTTGTGGTGGTGCAAATGGTTTCATTGTATCTAACACTGATTTATACCTAGACTAGAAAAACCCACATATTTTCATAAACATATATGATATTGATTTATGGAAGTAGAAAAGTGCAATGGCTGAGCAGGCTGAGGTCTCAGGCTCACTTGTTACTATTCATGGGAAGGAAGGGACTATTTTACTTTGCCATGGAAAGTGAACAGAGCTGATGAATACAAACCAACTTTAGCTTTACTTTCAATATTAATGTAAAGGCTTTTCATCAGATCTGTTATCCATGGGTGAGTTTCATCCGTAGAACTTCTCCAAGGAAAATTGGGTACATGGCAGAATGGCTCACAGTTTGGAAGATATGAAACCAGGACACAACACATGGATTTAATATCAAGGAATGTGACTGCACATTGGCTGCTTTCTGTTGCCTTTAAAATAAGTGTGCGTGTGTGTCTGTATATAAAGCCTACACAGGTTTTTTTTGGTTCTTTTTTGGGTTNTGTTTCTGTTGTGGGTTTGGGTGTGTTGTATTGATGTTGTGCTGGTTGAGGTGTTGCTTTGTTTTGGTTTTTTGTTTGGTTGCTTTTTTTTGTTTGGTTGGTTTTTAGTTTTTGGGGTGATTTTTGAAGACTACCTGCTCTTTTCAGAAATTTGCTATGATTTCGGAACTGTCCAAAATTGAAGCATGTTTTGGAAAACATTTTGTGTTGTAAGCAATTTTTCTCAGTGCAATTTACAGAAATAGTGTAATTTAGTAAGATTTCCTTAAACATTTCAATTGTGCAGCACAGACACACTCCTCATCCTCCTCTGTAGGTCCTTTCAAAAGGTCTGAAAAGCAAGGCACTGTTCTTTGTGGGAAATCAGGAGACAGCTTTCATTTTACCGAAGAATTGGCTTGTGAGCTTGTCCTCATGTAAAATATTTTCATCTATTTATCCTTAGAGGTGCAAATATCAGTGAACATTCTGTATTAGAAAAGAACAACAAACATCAAGGCAAATAGTGGTATATGACACTGCCATACAGCGGGATTTTATTTTCCCTTTTACTCTCCTGAACTGGCCTTCTTTGCTCTTTCCTTTGACTTATTCTTTTATTAATGAAAGGGATATTTTATTCTAAAATATTTTTAATACTAATTATCTTTCTTGACTTCTAATGAATGCAATGAAAGTCTCAGCTCTATAAACTTAAAAATAATTCATGTTAAATTCAGAATCAAGGATTCTATTACACTCATTCTTTTTTTTTCACACCTTAAGTATACTCTATAGTATTTACTTGTTTATTTTAATTTTTTTAATATATAAAAGAGTTTTGACATCATTTTTTATATATAGTTCAAGGATAAAATGTCTATATACTGATCACCTAAATTTTGTTAACGTTGTGCTTGACTTTTTTCCACTGAAATTTATTTTTAAATCCAGAAGATATTCAATTTCAGTCACTCAAGATCATTTTTAAATGATGTCAGACAAAACCCCTAGAAATCCATTTATGACAATGAAATCTAAACCCTCTAAAATTTTGTCCTATACGCAATCAGTAAAATCTTCACAGTTGTCAAACATGTCTTAATTTTTTGAAGCAAGTTAGAAAATAAATGGGAAAATATGCAGTTCCCAGTGACGGAGGAACACTGAAGACTTGGACTTGTTGCAGGTTTGTATAAATATTTTGACTTAATGTTTGAATTTTCTGAATGTACATCTTGTGCACTCTGACACTTAGTACATAGGTAAATACAGTTGTGTGCATATACCGCAATCAACGGGCATTTTCTTACATTATTTCCCGTACAATTTTCCTTTCAGAATTTCCTAGCATTTCATTTCTTTAGTGTAAATCTAGGAACAGGGTTTTTTTGTGCTTTAAAAAAATTCTGTCCAGGCTCATTTAGCTCAGATTCTGTCTTGAGTACATCATAAACAACTTAGACCATTAAGGCAATTTTAATCCTCAAGAGAAGCAGTGAAGCATAATTTTCTTGTTCTTTAGTAAGTTCTACCTAGTGAGATGCAACATAAATTTCTTTTAATTGCCACTTTATATGTAGCATGAATACCACAGCTGAAAACAGTTCTTAAAAATAAATTGAGATCATATATCACCTAGACAACTTGCTTCATTTTTTCTAATTCTTCAAAGCTAAAAAAAAAAAAAAAAATTTTTCTTGATTTGTGACAAATTAGGAGGAAATATTCTAAGACGAACGTATCCTCTAATGGAAGACAGGTTTTGGCAGCCCCTCCCCCAAAGGTCAAAAGGAATTTCATTTCTTGGAGGAAAGTTAAAAAAAAAAGTTTATTTAACAGGAAAAAAAAAAAAAAAAAAAGAAGAAGAAGAATGTTAGATAATAAACCTTCTTGTCGTCAAGAAAGATGGTGGATGTTTTTAGAGTCCTGCTTGGCTTCTCCTGAGATCCTCCGGAGCCGGGATGCAGCGCCCCAGGGCCTCCCCTCCAGGCCACGGCGTGGGGCTCCTGGAGATGTCCTGGTGTTTTGGACCGGAGCAAAGCTGAAGAGTTCCAGAACAAGGAGAAGAAGCCACAGTCACAGGAAAACTTCTTGCCTCAGCTAATGAACGAGAAGCTAGCTAAAAAGCAAAGGAATGCAGCTCTCTTCCCTGCTGCACAGGCGAGAGCTGGGGAGAGAGCGAGAGAGTTATCCGTGTTTTTTGAACACAACTGCCAGAGGAATTCCACTGCCTGCCCTCCCCTCTCTCGGATCTAGCGCAAAGGTACAGGATTCATGTCTGGGCAATAAGCAGATGATAGGGAATGCAGTATCCTACAGTCACCCCAGGAAAAATGGAAAATTAGGTTTCAGTAGACTAAAAAATGAATTAACCCGAGGATCTTCAAAGGTTCTTTGACATACTATTTGACCTCTAAGAAACTCATTTGTTTGGGGTTTTTTAACTGACAGATTTTTGAGGAATAACTGTCCTAAGAAGTCAGGCCCGGGTGCTATGCTGCAGGGCAGGTGTTGCACACCCTTTGAGCTTTCAGAGATAAACAGGCTGATAGTCACCCAGCTTTCCTCTTGTTCCTTCTTTCCCCATTACACATTTGTAAAAAGGATGGGTGACTGATACGTGTGGTTTTGAAAAAATACAGCACACATTAAAAAATGCAGGAGAAGTAAAAGCATTAGTTCTTTTACATACTTAGGCTTCAATGCAACAATCACTAAGAAATGTTAGCATCCTGGTCTTGATCAAAGCAGTTATAGTATTTCGGTCTGAAATTTTAGCAAATTTCGTTTACATAAATGACTTTATCAGATAAACAAATCAGAAAAACATTGTATGGATTTGTTGAAGTTTCTTCAGATAATTCTTTCTTTTACAAAAATAATAGATATAAAATGATTTCAAAGAAAGATACTAGTAATTTGTCCTATAGTTAATCTTGTATAGTGTAGACTGAGTTGATGAATGACTTGAGTATGTAGGAATATTCCAATTTAGCAAACACATGCTGCTAAATAATTCTAAGTTCCAGGGTATGGCACTTAAATAGAAAATTCTACAAAATATCTCTTTCACATTTCCTTTAGTTGTAATTGAAGTAGAGAAAGAAAGTTTCGGCATTCTGCTCATGAAAATAGGAATACAGAAACAGTATTTACTTATCAAGTCAGAATGACCTAAACAAACCGTTGCAGAAAATATTTCAGATGCTATCAGATGCTACAGCAGTAGCTACTCATCTGAGTCACAACAAAAATCCTTGCCCTCTGTGTATAAATATATTCAGAATGTATATATATGAAGGAGAGTCTAATTTAATGAATTTTAAAGTTCATGTTATTTTGAATGATTTGTCCCTAACTGTTCATGATAGATTCTTCTTATCCTCACCACCCCCACTCCCCCACCCCACTTCAAAGAGTGATGTACCAAGAATATTTAAGCTGGATATTAAATTAAGTGACCAAATACGAATTTAATTTATAATTAATAGGAAAGTTGTTCTGTGCTAATTTAGTTACAGTGTATTTTTAGATAAATATTGGGAGGTTATTTTGCTAAGTAAGCTCTTTCTTGCTAATTTTCTAGCTTGAACATATTTTTTCACATCAGCAACTTCACAAATACCCTTGAGGGACCTTAATTTCCTTTATCTTTTTTGACAAATAGCAGTTCTTTTCCCCTCCAATATCCTTGTGATTACTCTCAGACAAAAGCATGAAACTCTCTGGACGAGGCAATAACATAATGTTTAAGTTGTTGTCTAACCTTATGGATTTTTTGAACATTCATAAGTTATTCTATGCTTTAACCTGTTTAAAGCCTAAGAATGCAGTTATTTTTACATGAATCTAGGGCTGGGTTAGAATATGCACTGTAAGAACTCTTTGATGCTGTAGTTCAACCCTCATAATTAGAAAAGGATATGATGAGTAACAATAAACAGAGTATGTGTGGCAACAGAAACTGGAAACTCAAAGTACCTTACTTATGCATAATTCATTTCATGTTTCCATGTAATTTTTTGCACATTCACAACTGGCTTAACTCAGATGTTACCAGTCTAAATACTTCCTCTAATTAACTTTGGTAAGGAAAGAAGTCTTCATTAAGAACAGGATTAACTGTGTAGGGGAGAGAGGAAGAGAAAAAAGAAAAAGAAAAAAGAAAAAAGAAAAAAGAAAAAGAAGAAAAAGAAAAAGAAAAAGAAAAAGAGAAAAAGAAAAAGAAAAAAGAAAAAAGAAAAAAGAAA
>VZRR01013226.1:53288-68568 GCA_013398015.1 Oreocharis arfaki | reverse complement strand
GGAAGGAAGGGAAGGAAGGAAGGAAGGAAGGAAGGAAGGAAGGAAGGAAGGAAGGTAGGAAGGAAGGAACTTATTCATAGAGACACAAATATTTCTCTCAAGTTCATGAATTAAATGACAATTAGAACATTTTTCTCGATTTTTCCCCATTTTAGACTCTAGTGAAGTGAGTAGAGGTTGCATACCAGAAAGAAGAGAGTCACTGGCTTCCCACTATTTTGATGTTCTCTATTGGGGAACCTTGAACTTCTTCTTTTAGTAGTCCTTAGTAAGATGGTTGTAACAGTTATTAATGTTTGTGTAGAAGAAAATATAAGATCCTGAATAAATAAGAGATACTTTAAGAGAGAAAATTCAGAAGAAAAGCATGGTCCAAAGATGAAAGTGTTTCCAGGGAGGAGGTACCTGAGAGTTGGGTGGAGCTCTGTTGCCACTAATATTTTTGGTAGCTTTGCAGCAGTCATGGACTGCATGTGAGAGCAGTCAGTCTGAGCCTGAACCCTGGCATTCTGAATACTCAAGTGAAAATGCAAAATTATAGCTAAGTCTCAAACTACTTTTACAGTCATTAAATCCAAAATGGGTCATTTTTAATAATGAGATTTTGCAGCTATTTAGTCACTGATCATTTTGCCAGTTTTAATTAATTCCAATTTCAAAGGCAAAGTTCTGAATATGCATGGAAGAATTGTAAATTAGGCTTGCCTTTTCTGGTTTACAGCAATAGTTTATATGCCAATGGTTATAGAAAATTAGACCTCCTTCAGAAAATTTAGAGTACTGTAGGATGAAGCCATGATCCAGGGTAAGTCTGTATGTTTCCTCTAGAGATGATTGATACTTTCATTTTATTTTGTGGATGCTCTCAGCCTTCCAGGATTAGCCGTTTCCTTTGACCTTCTTCCTGTGTATTGCTAGTACTCTATTGAGAAACAGAGATGGAACACCATGCATGATATTATGTCACTTGTATCTGATTTTACAATAGTTGCCAACTTGCCCATGATGGCTGTAATGGATTACTATTTTCAATATTGTCTACAGCCCAGTCTGCCAAATAAATTACTCAAAGATTAGCCCAAGAGTCTACAGTTACTCAGTGAACAAAGGAAATTTTGTTTCGATCAACCAGCTTGGTAATCAAAGAAAGAAGACTCTGCCTTTACAGGGTAATTTCTACAGCTAGCAGATACACACTTCTCTTCCAGAAAAAGAAAAAAAAAAAAGACATTGACCCATGTGAAGGAAAAAATCCTCTTTTTTAACTAGGGCGATGACAGTGATCCTCTGTGTTCCAGGAAAGACAAGATTAGGATATTGATAGGAATTTCTCTGTCTCTGACTTCCTTTGAGAGTTTCTACCCCAGACTGCAAAGATAGCTTTGATAAGCACATTCTGAACTTTCTGAATAAGTGAATTCAGAGGCATCACCCAACATGCTCATCTCTTGCCAGAATATAATTTTGAATTGCAACTATAATGGTAAATTGCATTCCCATGTCTCAAAACACAAAAATTATTGCACACTGCATGAACAGAATTAAAATTAACGGATGAAAGGATAGAAATCCCACTTGGTGCCTGGAGAAATAAAATCTCATCTTGAATGTGTTTTGTTTACTATTGCTGTCCTTCCATACACAGTTTTTGTAGTACTTATACTATCTCAGTATACAAGATAATTCTTGCGCATCAAGTGAGATATGGCTTACCTCAGAGGAGTTCCATAATCTAACTTGTGTAGATTAAAAGTACTTAAAACTGTAAATATGATAATGTGACACGGAAGAACTATGTCAATTTCATTCAAAGAAGTGGATTTTTAAAAGAATTTTAAATACAGATTTTTTTTTCTACTCTATTGTTGTCTTCCAGTACCATGCCCTATATTGAAAAATCAGATATTTCCTTACTTCCTTCAGGGGTTTTATTCCAGTACAGCACAGCATAGTCAAAGGAAAAAACTTACACAATATGAATTCTAAATATGTTGAATTCTACTCTCAACATAGTTTCTATCGCTGAGCTTGCCTTCTGTTGAACAGAGAACAGCAGTGTCCCATTTCTAACTCTTGGCTGTGCACAGTATGTCCTGAAGTTCTTTTTATATGTGCGGGCAGGAAAAAAAAACAGTGCATATCTTCTAAGGAATCTTCTTTCCTGCGGACCAAACTCTCTTCCCTTGATGGTATATAAAAAAAACCCCCACTCACCCAACTTTCTACTCTCTTTCTAATGTTTTGCTCCCAGAAAAATATTTGTCTTGTAAAAAGCATAAGCATATATTTTCAAACTATAAACATTAATAAAATTAGAAAAGCAGTGAGATGTCATTGTCTTCTGAAACCCTATGAATATTGACAGAAGAATCTTTTTTTAAAATGTTGGGGTTTTTTTAAAACCGGAATTAAGGCCAGATTGGTTGAGGTAGGTATTAAAAAAATATTTAGTGTCTCCTTTTAAAAAATAAAAGATACTATTTTGCTGTTGGTCAGACTTAGGAGACTACACATTGCATCATTTTATTTCATCTTTATAGGGTATTTAGAATGTCTGGCACATTTGGAAGTGTTATGGTATTTTCTTTCTCAAGAAGGCATGGCAATATCACTTTTTGGGCTGGAAAAGCAGCATCGCTTTAATGCCTAATAGTATGAGAGAAAATTTATAGAAATGGTGGCTATGAAAATTTGCTTTAAAACTAAAAATAATACCTTTACCACTTACTCATCTGAGGGACAGTTGTCACATTGTCTCAATATTCGTAACAGTAAAGAAATGATCTAATAATAAATCACAAGGCATTTATGTTCTTTTTGACAGTTCTCTAATCCAGGCATGCATCTTAGCCTTCAGCCATCCTGTAATATTCATTTGGCAAAATGCCAACAGCCTAATTCCTACAACCATTCATAATATTGTTAACATGCATTGATTTTTAAAGTGCTTGTTACTTAGCCCTCACAAAAGTTATCACCTGAAGGAAATAATGGTCCAGAGATTTTAAGTTAAGCCCAGAATTTTATTTGAATTCTCTGTTGAAGGTCTGTTCACATGTTCATCAAATGGACTTTATCCCACAAAGAGTGGCATCTTGCTTTAATAAATGAGCCAAACTTCTTAGCAGAATTTTTTTGTTTCAGACTCAGCCATAGAAGTGTAGAATTCTTAGGAAAGAGCTGGTACTTTGCTTTGTGGTCCAGAAAGCAGTTTAGTTGTGTCAGCTTGAATGACAGACATATCCAGAATTGGAACTACCATAAGCAGATTTACTTACATGATTTTTAAACCTGCAATAACTTTGGTCCTATCGCTCCAAACAGCTGAGGGAGATTAAAGTGTTAACCATAACAGATAATGAAAACAATTATATTTTACTGTCTTGCATTATTATATTGGGGAAAGCTACTCAGACGTCCAAAATTTGAGTCTAGTCCATATAATAGCAGTCTTTTCATTCAGAATTAATGTAAACCCAGCCAAACTCTATTAGGAAATAATTGACTGAAACAACATGTCGTATGCTGGGGTGATGGAAGAGTATATTTAATTCTAAGGTTTAAAATAGCTGATGTGAGCATGAGGCACTGATTATACAGTATGTTTAGTGTACATAATGTACAGTATACAGTATGTTTTTTTGTGAAAGACAACAGTCATAAAGAGGTTAGGAAGAGCATAGGTTAGGAGGAAGACCTAGAGGCTATGTAACTGACTGGGAAAAACAAGAAGAGATTTTTGGACAAGGCGGATAAAATTATACTTGGAAAAACAAATTTTGCTGTTTTCACTTTTCACTTTTTATTTTTTTAAGGAGTTAATTTACATACACTTCATAAGTTTTTAACTTTGCTAATTTTTTCTTTCTTCTTTTTCATTTCTTTGCTTTTTTCTTATATAGGGTAATCCTGGAGCCAGGGATTATGTAAGGTCGTGCCATTAAAACTGTAATAGCATTGATTCTATATGTACTGAAAGTAGATGTGGAATAAAAATGGTGAGTAGCTGTATTATGACAGCATTAAAATTTTAATATGGGTAAAAGTATAATTAAAAGTTGAGAACTGGGAAAAGATATAATTTTTTAAACGTTTTTGTTTTTTCAACTGAATGTTGGAAATTCCAATTTTAAATTTGTATAGATGAATATAGGAAGAATTTAATATGGAATATTCAGTTCAAATTCTGGTTCTGCAGGCTTATCTGTCAAAAGATCATCCTACTTCCTCCTTAGAAATCTGCAAAAGACTTGTACTCCCCCAGATGCAAACATGCACATGCATACATGCATGCACACACACATATCTTATTGTCTTCTTAGGATATTTGCTCTTTATACTAGAGAATATTAAAACTTTGTTTGATAACTTTTCTGTAATTCTCGCTAGTATAATAAGAAACTTCTGCCGCTCTGTGAAAAATGACCCAACAAAAAAATACAGATGTCCTCTTAATTTTTGTTCATTATATACGCTAGGGGCATTTACTAGAACTTCACTTACTCTACTAGTTTCTGAAATACTTAGTCTGCTTGTAATTATTATACGTTTTTCTCTGTTCATTGATAGCTTGCAAACACAACCTCAACTGGTCATTTGTTTTCTATTTTTTAAAACTCCTAGAAATATCACAAAGAAAGAGTGCTGTGTGAACTTGGTTGCTTTGAACAGAAATGTGGCAGCTGCCTTAGGTAACATTCTTCCAGAGATGCTGCCTGCAGGGTCTTCGCTGGAAAGATGACATAGTTTATTCTGGGTTGATTAACAGCTAGAATCTGTCAAGCTTTCAGGGCTAATGGCTTTAGAAGAAGGATATAAATTCCTGGCTTTGTGCTATTAGGAAATATCATTCAAATTTCTAATGTTATCTGCACACACCCTCGTGGCTGCAGCATAAACAGCTATCCAGGTTCTTATAGGCACTCTGTCCTTCAGGCCGGTTACCTGAGCTGCCATGCAGACAGGACATAGGGCCCACAGCAAAACATTTTAGTCCACTAAAAAGGTTTGAGTACAGCTGGTTGTTAGCAAATCTACTACCAAAAAAGTAGTGCCATTTTAACTGAAATTTTAATAGAGCAAATTAGTCTTCAGCATGTTACAAAGTACCTTCAAATAAAACATTATTCTTGAAACACATATAAGAAGCATTAGAGGAAATACTTTATTTTTTTATTATTAACAACTGCTATTATTAATTAATAATAATGTTAATGAGCATCTTAAAATATGTAGGGAGATTACAGAATTTCGAATGCAGTGAAACTTGGGATATGTTATATCAGATCATTTCCAACATCATTGATTTATCCAAAACACAAGTGCAGCTGAGCTTGTGGGAAATAATAACAGTAACAATATTTTTCCTTTTTTCTTTTTTTTTCCTTTTTCACACCAGTAATTACTGAGGAAATCAAATTTCTGTTTGAAACACACTACAGGAAGATATATGCAACATACTTAGAAATTCAAATGTGGTTTGTTATTAGCGGAATGTAGTTCTTGCTAGAGAAACCAATTGTTCATAAAGATTACCTCTGTAAAAACTCAACTGTTCCCACAATCTTGTTTATGCTCAAACTGAAAACACATTTAAGGTATAAAGTTAAGAATTCGTTATTATTATCATTATTATTTAAATATTGAAAATCTAATTGAAAAATCATTTTTAGTCTAGATCTAATTATTACGGAAGAAAAGGCAAATAGTAATACTTACAATATTTCCCTACAGAGAATACCTCAGTAATAATAATCATACCATTAAAATTGTAACTTACATATTTATGGTTACCATTCCTTTTTCTTGAGGCTATGCTCACCTTTTCATTACTCTTTTTACTTTCATTTGCTCTTTTCTTCACTACCTTTTCATTTCATATTTTAGATACTATTTCTTCTTTATCTTTGTTACCATTAAACCAATTTTTTTCCACCTGCATTTACATTTCTTTAACTGAATATTTGTGAATTACATTTGTCTGTGAGCTTTTCAGTGCCATACCTATACCCCATGTTTTATCACTCCACTTCTGTGTTCCTCTACCCTACACACTTGTCTCAGCTTGTCAGGGCCCTTTCTGTTGTACATATCAGGGCAGTATTTCTGCATACTACATCATTGCGTTAAGAGTTGCAAATATCACTCATAGATTAATGCTTATTATGGCTGTAAAACTCTGTTATCTTTATAAAAATAAACAAGAATAAAACGAATTAGCCATAGATACTTGCTCAAGTAGAGAAATTAGCATCACACCTACACCAAGAATGCAAAACTGCGGGCATACAAAGTTCAGACAGATAAAATCTAACACAACTTAGTCCTGAAGACTTGCAGAGGTAGTACAATGTCTATGGCCTGTCATTAACAGTGACAATATTACGGAGCTACACAACAAACAGACTATATATCACTAAATTTTAATTTTACTCCTTATAGGAAAAAAATAGAACTTTTTCAGGACTGCTTCTATATGGTGAATTTTACACTATGAGAAACTAGCTTGTCTTGAAAAAACTTCGATGTCGTAATTCTTTTTAGGACTTCTTAAGCAAATAGGTACTCTTTTTTTGCCAAAGGGAGGAAAAAAACAATGAAAGAAATAACTCACCATTGGTGAAAACAAGAAAATAGCCATGAATAATTGCACAGCTTTTGATTTTTCCAAAACAGAAAGCTGATAAAGTAAAGCAAAAGGACTCAGGTGCCTTGACAGATGACACAGACATCAGTTACTCCATTTCTGAAAAACTAATTTCAATGTCTGAGGTATCACTTCTGAGGTATGGTAACCTTATACACCTAAACTTCTGTAAGATTTTAAAAAATGGTAAGAGATTTCTGAATTTTATTGTTCATCATGGTTTTAAAAATTCCAAAGACTATTTTTCCAGGTAGATAATGGACAGAGTTTGCTAGCCTGTTAGATATGTTTAATAAGAAGATGGTCATGCATTACTAGTTTGTTTAACTTTCACAGGGAAATGACAATGGGACCTGAAAATAACAAAACTGTACATATCAGTACCTCCCATGGCACACAGCAGTGCATAAAATATTTAGGAAAAAAGATTAGGATATGAGATACTTTGGATGGGTTCTCAGCTGAGTGACTGAATTCATATCAGAGTGCAATACAAATTGTATACAGATAGAGCAGGGATAAAGACATAAGCTCCATGCAGCTCTGATTGATGGGAGACTTCAGCCATGCTGCACAGTGCAGAGGATGAAGAAAAAGATGGAGATAATTATCACATATACATTTAATAGAAAAGATGAAAGAAGATGGAAAATATAGTGTCTGAGTAAAAATGGACACAGGTGAAAACTAATAAATATAGAGTGAGTTTTGACTGGCCAGAGTTGGACCCAGAAAATTTTAAAATGTGCACCATTTGGCCGTATCCTGCTGATGGAATAGGGACTTCTTTACACTGAATTTAGCGACAGATTGCACTGATGTGCAGGCAAAAATGAATGAGACAATCCTTGATATTTTATTTTTTATTATTTTTTTTCTTTGTGTAAATTTTCTACTGGTGATACTAGTGATGAAGTAACTCTTCTAAAGGCAGCATCCCTAGCTAATGTATCATATATGTTTTCTGAATACCAGACAAATATTTATGACTTATTACCTATTAAAAAGTCAGCTTTTTCCCCTTGTAGCAATAAGCTCAAAACTTGTCCCATTATTAGCACTATTTACATATACTTTAATTAATTCTCAAGTGTCTTGTGTAACTGTAGCATTAATACAGTACTTTTATATCTTAGAATCTGGATAGCAAAAGTACCTCTTGTAATTGTGAAGCCTTGTGATGTTAAATCCTTTGAATATTACATCTCTTGGATCATCCAACACAGACCTTCAGAGACCTAGAAAAGCATAGTTTATCTATACATTTCTCAAGTATTTTAATATTAGTTAGACTTCTTAATCCATTTGAACTGCTATAATATTCCTTTAATTTCCATCCTAAATATATATTCACAGACATAGTAGTTTTTCCCTATATGAACTTTGTTTGAGTGAATCTCTTCACTCACACTTTGGTGAAAAGGAATATTAAAAAAATATGGCTAAAATTAATTGAATATTCAAATTATATAAATATTGAAATATAACTCAACTCCATATTAATTATTTTTATTTTTTCTCTCTCCATCTCTTTCTTTTTTAATCTCTGCTCCATTTAGGCAGACAATTTTGTTTATTATTAATTAACACGTACCGCTGACAAAAATCTCAGTATATTTACCTACGAATTGCCTTAGATGCGGGATTATAACCAAAAGTGAGTGTGGAATGGAATTTTTCCTTAGAAAGGATGAGCTACTGATCCTCATCCCTAAAGCAGAATTTGAACCTTTTTGTTAGTAACATTTTTTTTTCTTTTTATTCTTTCACAAGAAAAAAGCAAAATCTGTAGTGATTCAAATATTTTTCATGGAGGTGTGAACAAATGAGCTATGCCTCATCTGCAGTGGCTGCCTGATTAATGTAGGATGGGTTGTTTATAATTTTATTCTGGTGGATACAGCTTTTGGAGGGAAGGCTATTCTAATCTTTCTTCTCTGGGCAGATAAGTTTAAAAACAAGTGTCTGGATCAAAAATAGCTCAGCCTTAATGAATTAGGGAGCTACAATAAAGGTTAGGTTATTCGTAAGCATTTCAGAGTTTTAGAAGAGTTAGCGTCCTGTTGCGTCTTTAATTTACGATGAACTTTCCTATATTTGTGCTGATATCTGATATTCAAGACAGTATTCTCACACTTTCCATATGTAAAAGCCCAAGTTTAAACCGTATTGAGTTTTTAAGTCTAGCAGGAAGGGAAAAAATATCTGAGGACCAAGGAGACCAATACTTTATGACTCAATTGATCACAATAATTTACAATTATCTCTCATTCATTGCTACCATATCATATAGAAGACAGAAATTATGTTAATAGTATGGAATGAAAATCAGCATTTTATTTGACAGGAGATATATACTTTTTCTGGGTGGGGTTTTTTTTTTTTTTTGTTGGGTTTGGTTTTTTTTGTTTGTTTGTTTTGTTTGGTTGGTTTTGGTTTTGTTTATAATTTCTGCTACTGCAACAAGAAAAATTGAGGAAGGAGAACTGCACATGAATTTTGAAAGCAGTTAAAAACCTTTTCCAATCACCGCTATTATAGTCTGTCCATAGGCATTGAGAAAGTCTAGACCTGTATGTCTATTGATCAGTACTGGAATTTTCAAGTTTTTTTGCTTTTCAGATTTTTCAGTACTTTTTTTTTTTTTTTCAGCTCAATGGTGATGTAAGAATGAAATAAATTCCAGGAAATAATAGTTGTATTAAACTGGGATATTATGAAGTATCTAGTAGACTGTTGGGCTGTATATGAAACTATTTAATTTTAATAATTTCATTTAGAAAAGAAAAATACGTCTTCACAGCTGAAGGCTTTTTGTTGAAGTAAATCAGTGAAACATGCATTTATTTTTCACCCTTTAACTGGAATCTGTTAAATAAAATCTGGTAAGTAACTATTTGTTTTCTTTCTTTTTCAGTTCCTGTGAGAAACAAATAGGTTATTTGAAAGTAAGATGAGGCCAGTATTTGGGAAGCCCCTAGGATAAATGCTTGCTCTTGTTTCAGTTGAAATAGATGAGGATATTCAATTACTGTTGTTATGTTGGTTCTTTTTTAAAGAGGTCTAACAGATAAAAAATATTCTACTTTTACTTCCCCAGATACTAGATTGAGATTACTACAAATTCTTAAACTTCTTTTATAATGCTAATTCTCACCAAGGTTTGTAAAGTTTTTTCTTGAATTGGTTTTGCTATAGATTTATATTAGTTTTTGAAAAACCTGCAAGTACCGTGATTCATTATATTAGAATAGCATTTTAAATTCCAGATGTCTAATTTTTGGAAGGATAATTAAAATTGATGCTTTGAAAAAAAAAAAAAAGAGAAAGAAAGATGGAAGGTATGAAAGAATAAAGAAGAAAATTTGAAAGAGAGAGACAAATCTATGCTAACACACAGTTTATAACATGCCATGCCTGAAAGAGTATCCAGATAGAGAATATTCCCCTAGTTACGTTAGAATGGAAGGAAGTCAAAGGAAGGTTCAATATACAGAAAAGTTCATAAAAAATGTAGAAAAATTTTAACAGAAATGAAACAAACAGAAATCACCCAAATATTTCAAAAATAAAGAAGGAAAATATATTCATCCCAATATTCATATAATTGTAAAATGGAACCATAATATCCATGAAAATTTTTCAGGATGAGAGAAAAGTTGTCAAAAAACACCAGCAACCTCACATTAAAATGACAGTTATAGTTCTTGGTGAAAATGAAAAGAATACAGATTTTTTTTATTGGGGAGAAGAATTTTCATTAATCCAGTTTTCATTTGATATTTTAATTAAAAACATGGAACATGGAAGATGCACTGTGCACATTAAATGCACAGATTTGAATCCTCCAGTGCCCTGAGTCTACATTCAATCAGAGTCCTGTATTCAGCATGGAGCATCGTAGTACCAGATTAGCTGTGGATCAAATTAAGAGTGCTCAGAAGAAACATGAACAGAAGGAAAAAAAAAAAAAAAAACCAACAACAAAATCAAAGACTTTGTAAGAAAGAATGTGTAAATTGACACTTGTTATAAAAGAGATTATGTGAGGAAGCACTGAAAACACACGAGCTGAAAAGAAAGGTGAAAAATCATGTGCAATTTTATGTTAAAGGTATAATACATAAATAATGGCTTGTAATAGTCAGCAATCATATGAAGAATCAGGTAATTTATGTTAAAAAGTCATCCAACGTTTCTAAAAAGATGTTAAATACCAAAACAAACAGCACACCCAAAAAACTACTGATGGCTGAAATACTTGTTACTTATTTGGCAATCCAAGTAATTTTCAAATTAATTATGTGTAAGTTAATAAGATGTTCTGCAGAATCATGCTTAAGTCAAAGTCAGGGAATGGAAAAATTTCCCACTGATTTCCACAAAGGAAAAACCTGTTTCCTCATTTGTCTGTTATTGGTGTCTTTTCTCAAGTAAGGAGAAGATAAAGGTTATAAAACCTTGATAATAATCTTCCAAAAGCCATTTGATAAGTCAAAAACACTATGAAAGAACACTACACAGTTATTTGTGAGTGATATGAGAAAAGTTGTTATTCATAACTGCAAATTGCATGCAAATGAGGGAACCAAGTGCAGATGTACTTAGGTTAAATTTGGATTGCTTTTTCGAAATCGGTTAATATGCAACTAAGGTAATGTATGCAGCCGAAACCAAGCTATATCCTTAGGCATTTTCTTTCAAAGAATTATCAAAAGCATCATGACATGGGCTTTAATATTTATGACAATACAGATTACAGTATAATGCAGTTTTTTAAAAATAGAACATTTCATATCCCAACTAGAAGGAAAGGAATATGCACCTATTTAAAGATACTTTAGGCCCCGAAAATGATTCTGCAATTTAGCAATCTGGTATTTTTCAGCTGTGCTTTAAAAGGTGGAGCAAATATGATTAAAAATATAAATGAAAATTTTCTTTTGTAAAGAACATTGCTACAGTATTTAAGTACAATACAGCTTACAAAATCCTATTTAGAGCATCCAAGCCTTCCCTTTCTGAACTTCTCCCAAAGCACTGATCTCAGTAGAGTTTTACTTGGCTTTATGATTAATCTGTCACAATTTTAGATTTCTCTAGTTTTCATAGAGAAGTTAAGTTTGCCCTAACAACCTTCTGTCTTTTAATTGTCTTAGTATATGATGGAGTATTATAAATCCCTGTGAAATCAGTATCTTGATAACAATGTAGGTTTTTAGTATAGTTGCCACCATTTGAAGCAACACATGATCTCTATGTAGTATGTTGCGTATTCAATATATTGGGGTTTTTAAAAAATTGTTGTAGTTCTACAGTATGGCACAAATTATGTTGAAATTCCATGCAATAACTTTATGCATGTATATATAAATATGTTTATATGTACATAAAGCTCACAAGGAAAGAGCTCTAAGGTAAATTTGTACTTCTGCTACCATTAATCAGACCCTTCAGAAGGAAACATCCAATTACTGTTCAGCCAGTTCTCTTTGGGACCTATTTCTTTTGATCTTTTATAGCAGCCTCTTTCCATTCCAGTGCCCATTTCCACATCCTCTCTAGATTATTTTCCACATCAAAGGATGTCTTTCTTGCCTCTGTAGATTTCTCAATTTTGATCTCTCCACAGTCATCATGAGAGAAAGGAGAAAAACTAATACTAATTATAAACTATATCAACCTCTATTGTATGCAGTATGCTGAAAGCTGTATCAGCTAAAATCCTAAAATTTTAGTTTACCAAAACTTTCGATGCCAAGAGAATTGTTATGAGAAGAAATAAGATTACTTATTATGAATCTGTCATTTTCCCTCCATATTTAACCAAACAGTGGTAATTGTTGTTCTGTTGAGAAGTCACTCTCATGAGGAAAACGAATAGACATTTTCACCTCTAATGCTTTGTTAAATAAAAACAGTTCTTGCTTATTATCTGGCAAGTATGGAGTTGTTGTATTTTGTTCAGCTGATTTATTTTGATAGACTGTAATTTAGGGAATTGGAAAAATATAAAATATCCTATAATTTTAGGGAGACATGTCAAAGGAACAAAAATAGCTATTATACGCTTGTTGCATAATGTTGTGGTTTCACCCCAGCCAGCAGCCAAGCCACACGCAGTCGCTTGCTCACTCCCCCACCACCAGCATTGGGGGCAGAATTGGAAGAGTAAAAGCTAGAAAACCTGTGGGCTGAATTCACTTGGGAGACTCCTAGAATGCATGGAGGATAACTTCTTCAGCCAGGTAACAGCCCTGCTAGAAGGAACAGGATACCAACCCTGCGGGTCAGCAATGTGAGTGACCTACCTGTGGGCTCAAGATTGAAAGCAGCCTGGACTGCAGTGGTCACACACTGGTGGAGCTCACAGCCCTGAGAGGCATGGGTCAGACAAAGAGTAAAGTCAGGACCTCTTCCAGTTCTTCAAGGATATACTCAACAGGACTTTCTGGGAAAGTGCCCTCAGGAATAAGCAGGCAAAACAGAGATAGCAGATTTTTAAGGACTCCTTCCATAGAGCAAAAGAGGTAGTGATCCCCAGGTGCAAGTTATTGGGCAAGGAAGACAAAAGACCAGCATAGCTGAGTTGGGATCTCATGGCCAAACTAAAGGGAAAGAAAAAAATGCACAGGCCATAGAAGCAGGGACAGGCATCCTGGGAAGATTGCAGAGATGCAGTCTGGTTGTGTAGGGATGGGGTGAGGATAAGTAAGGTGCAACTGGAAATAAACTTGTCAAGAAATTAAAATAATATCAAGAAGGGCTTCTACAGGTAGGTCAGCCAGAACTGGAAGGTTGAAGAAAGCATAAACACATACCATACACACACACACTCCCATTAAGCAAGGCTGGCAAACAGAAATCAACAGACAAGAAGGCTGAGGCAAATATTTTACTACCTATTTCCTTAGTTCCGAGTAACTGAAAATAGGAAAAACAGACAAAGCATTTGGAAAACACGTTACCCAAAAATTATGTAATGCATGTGCTGAGAACATATTAACTGCAATAACAATAACTGGCATTAGTGTGCTGCTTTTTAGACATTGTCCTTTTAAACTATAAATTATAATTCATTGACATAATATTTGCAAGAGACTAGTAAACACTATGAAATTCTTTTTAATCAATCCAGCTTTCACTAAGACTACAGTATTGGATATGTCTTTGGGACATACCAGTTTAATAGTCTAGATCATTATTGAGTTTCTCCATGATTCATTTAGTCCTTAAATTCCCTATTTTTATATTGGCCAATCAGACTGCAATTGCCATTCAGTTAGATTTGGAAGCAGTCTAGTGTATTAAGACTTCCGTTCATAAAAATTTGATAACTTTCTTTGCTAGAAAAAAACAAATTTAGGTAATGTAGAAAGAGTCCTTGCTGATGTTCTCGGGGTAGTGTGGACACTGATGAAAGCAAGCATACTTTGTCATGAGGCCATGTTCATCATGTTAGGAGTTTGAAACTGGATGAAGCTCCAGTGTTTTATGTTCTACAAAAGACTTATGGACACACATGCATGAAAGTGATGATTGTAAATACTAATCCATTCCTCAATATTGGGGAAAATTTTGGTAGGTTTAGCAGTTCTTTAGTTATGACATTTTTTATATTTGATACTTGTGTTTTATACATATATGGAGGTACAAATGTTATCCCAAATACCCTTACTATAAAACTGAAAAAATTGATTGCCAAACACAGCTGAATTAAAATTAGCAACCATCTTGTACACTGGCAGGAGAAGTTGCGGGATCTGCTTTCATTTTGATTTTTTTTTTTTTTTTTTGATCTAAAGTGTTAACCTAATCATACTACTATTAAAGATTTCTGGAGTTTTATTGATGATTTAATTCGTCAACAGCTTGGAGGAAGAAAGCCTATGAAAATCCTATACCTGAGTTAGTAAACTATTGTTTGGGACTTTAAGATTGAATTCAAGGAACATATTAATATTTTATAAAATCCTCCCAAGACAACAAAGATTTTATCTGTACTGAATTTGGAATAAGAGAGAACACGTATTTAAGTTTTAATATGAATTCATGATTTTTTACTTCTAATGTCCTCTTTCTAGCAGAGACTCTATGTTAACTGTTTGAGGAGTAGTTTATGAAAGCATTACCCAAAACTATGATAAAATTTCTAACTACGTGTCTTTTAAATTAAAGATGAAAGAGTCCTCTTGTATTAGACCTCTTTGTTTGTTTTATTGAGAATGGGATTATTTTCCACAGCTAAAATTTCAGTGTATTATGTTGCATATTAGTTTACAGTTCAGTGGATTGACCTAAGTAGATTTGGTGCTCAGGTCCACTACAAGATTGAAATGCATGATACCCTCTGTGAAGAAAACAAGAAAGAAGCTAGGAATAAGCAAGAATTAGAACAAATGTCAGCCCAAAACGTGCATCAAAATGCTACTGCGACATGCAGGTGGTGTATGGCGACACTGCCACTTCTGTTAGACCAAGTAGGTCCTTCTCTCTCCAAGGAGGAATAAAAGGAATAAAAATGAAATCTCAGTGGAAGTATAGGGCACCAGGAGCTACCGCTACAGACTGTAAGGAGTGGCTGCAAGGAGTTACAGGTAAAAGGATCTCTTCTCTCTTAAAAAAAAAAAAAAA
>VZRR01013226.1:40234-53189 GCA_013398015.1 Oreocharis arfaki | reverse complement strand
AAAAAAAAAAAACAAAACCCTAGCATTTTTCCTAGGAATAAGAAAAGTAGTTTTACTATAAATGTTTTGACACTGGTGCAGATCATGTGTGATAAAAACAAAAGCCTGAGAAGTGCGCACTTTTTCAAGCCTTGGCTTCCTTACTCCTTGTATGTGTGAAATTCCTTCCCTGGAAATGGAAATGTTAGAGAGGAAGGCTAGTGCACATCTTTATGATGTCTTGATGAAGGATCTGGACAAGAGCAGTATATCTATTAAGACTGAATATAAATAAAAACAAAACTCCTGTTCCAAAGTCTACAATTTGAAGCAAAATACTGTCTGAATACTAACTGTGCATGCCTTCTTCTAGTAGTTGCACAGCACATGAGAATCTGACAATAGGCTGGAGCTTCATTTTTCTCTTAATCACTTCTGTTTCCTTTCAGCTTGCACTACATTTCCATAAACTGGTTTCCAGTGAAATTGTGCAGGTCAAAAAGTACTAAAATCTGTGTCTGTGGAACACTATTGTCTTTCATGGCACCAGATAATAGAGTCTGGAAAAGATAAAAGAGTTTTTAAGCATCCTGTTGCAGAATCACGGAATCAACTAGTCTGGAAAAGACATCTAAGATCATGGAATCCACCCTATGACTGAACACCACCATGTGTCAACTAGACCGTGGCCTAAATGCCCCATCCAGCCTTTCCTTAAACACCCCCAGAGATGGTGACTCCACCATCTCCCTGGGCAGCCCATTCCAATGTTTAATCACTCTTTCCATGAAGAAATTCCTCCCAACCTAAACTTCCCATGGTGCAGCTTGAGACTCTGTCCTCTCATCCTATCAGCTGTTGCCTGGCAGAAGAGGCCGACCCCCACCTGGCTACAGCCTCCTTTCAGGTAGTTGTAGAGTAAGGTCACCCATAAGTCTCCTTTTTTTTTTTCAGTCTAAACAAAACCAGCTCCATCAGCTGCTCCTCAGAGGATTTACTCTCTAGACCCTTCAGCAACTGACATGCTTTTCTGGACTTGCTTCAGCACAAAAACGTCCTCGAATTGAAGGTCCCAGAACTGGACACAGTACTTAAGATAATACAGCACATTATGTTTATTTTTATGTAAATATGTCATCATATTTTTACTTTGTATAGCCTTTCCATGATGTCATCAAAATTTGTAGACTTTCCACTTTTAACTGTGTAGAAATTCTGATCACATTTCTTTAGAATTCAAATTATTATTTCATTGCATGAATTCACTTTTCCATCCTGTAGTTAAATGATTCTAGCCCTAGTCTGGCTCCACAAACTTTTGCACTTTCATGACTGCACATTCACATTGTCAGAAAATTAAAAGCCTAGTCAAAATATTTTTTTTATCATCTAGACCCCCTTTTTCTGTTAACATCCTTGCTTCATGCAGATTCTGATACACCTTATTAAATGTCATTTGGTGCTCTGCAAACACACTAACCATACGTACAAAGAATTTCTGACAGCTTTGCCAGAGTTTTATTACATTAATGCAACATTTCATAAACATTTAACATCCCCTGGACTATCTTTCATAAATTTCTCTTCAGGAATGTGCTAGGGAATTGCAAATCTGGTAGTTCGGTAGAGGCGAGGATACCACACATCGGTATCCTTAGGTCCAGCAAGTGTAATCCCACCATGCACAAACACACACAATGCACATATATGGATATAAACACACCCAGCCGTACAGAACAACACAAACAGGAACAGTCAGCGCTCAAACACAGACAGCACCCATGGTTCGTCTTGTTCTCCTCTCTGTCTAATCAGGATAAAAGTCTGTCCTGGCTACAGCATATACACATACGTGTACATATGTGTATATATACAGAGGTGCAGAGTGCATCCCTCTAGCAACAGAGCTCACTAGCTGCCCCTAGAACCCAGTCTCCTCTCCACCTCAGGGCCGTTAGGGCTTCTGTCACTATGCAAAAGAGTAAGATGGAGCAGGGCACAATTTGGACACCCCCATTTATCATCATTCCTCTATGCCCCTTTCTCTGATCAGCTTAATCTTTCTGCCAGATGTACTAGCAAAATATACAGAACATATAGTTTATTTTGATTTTTTTTTTAATAAGGCTGAGGGCTATAACCCTCTGGTTTATTAGGAATATTGAGAGAACATAAGTCCTAATTTTATACTATAGTTTTATTTATTAAGATGCTAAATACGTTGGAAAATGGCAATACAGGGCTAAAATAAATGAAAAATACAAATTTAAAAGATATTTTTACCAGGCAACAATAATATTCCTTCAATCCATTTAATACTTTTAATGTTAATTTTTTAATATTATTTTTAAATTTTAAAAGTGTACACTTCCAAATGAAGCCAATCATCCACCACCAACACACACACCGCCCCTCAAAGTTAGAAATATATTTCATTGTACTATTTAGGAAAAGAGTTTTCAAGATTTTTCTTTAGACATAATACTCTTATCAGGACTCTTGCCACTGACTGTCTCTCTCAGGAAATGCTTTAGAAAGTTCTGTGAACACTCCTGTTTGAATCGCTCCTATTAATTTCGGTAGGCTTTGGATTGAGACAATAGAGTTCTCATTACTACCGTAAGTTTGCTATTTGATGAATGAACTCTGTGGACAGCTTACAAAAGCAACCAATGTGTGTGTCACTCACTATGTGTGGAACTGTCCAAAGGGCTGCACAAGACTGACAAGCACTGACTGTGCCAAAATGAAGTCTCTCCTTTAATCTATTATGGGTTACTGTCACATATATTCTGGCACAGTGATGAAAAACAAAGTTTTTTTTTTATCTCCCTTATAATTTATAAACTTTCCTCTTATTCTCTTTATCCCTTCGCCATTATCTTCTCAATGAAATGAAAGAACCTGTTTACCTATTTGTTGTATTTTTTTGCTCCGTCCCCATCCTTTACACTAATCTATGTCTTTTTTGTCCTTTTTCTCTATTTCTTTTTCACTCCTGATTTATAAATCTTTTATGAACTCATTCCTTGTCTCCCATCTGAAACAGTAATTTTTAAGCTATAAATTTCCAGCTCAACCATTGGAAAATGAATGCAATTGTTATTCTTTCACAACAAAAAGCGCTGACCACTTACATAATTTGGGGGCTATAATCAAAATATGTTAGCCCATACACCCTTGATCTACAGAAACTAAAACTCACCATGTGCAGACATAATGTACCTTTATGTTTCAGCAATAGAGACACAGGTTTTAGAAACTAACAGAAACTACAAAATAAGATTAAGAATTATTCTACTCTTTCTAACAACATCAACTAATGAACATAATTTTCCAAATTGTTCTAGCAGGATTTCAAAGTAGATGGGCACTTTTTCTAAATCCTATGTGCACCTAAGTCTTAAGCCAGGTTGCTGCTGTTAACAGAAATCCTTGTAGTTACTCTATAAATGTCAACCTTTTAGGATACTAATTGTCATTTAGCTTCACATTGTCATTTATGCTGCCTGTTGCACAATGCTGCACAAAGCATTTAACAGCCATCCCATCACTACATCTCAAGATCGCAAATGAAATTTGGAAATTTTCCGTGCAATAATTCTTAATGATGATATTGAGAACTGTTCTTCTGCAGTGGAATGCTTAAATTACAGTGAAAGCATGCAGTAAATGCAGCATCATGATGATTGTCTGATTCATTCTCTTCAAGGTGAACATGTTTTCAACACATTATTGAAAAAAACACCAAACAGAAACTGCACAACTTGAAAATACGTGTGATTCCTCAACAGACCATATCCTATTGCTGTTAGGACTTCAAGTGTTTCTCATGTGCTGGAGATTGAGCGGTGGTTCAGTGAAAAGATAAGATCTTTTTTCTTTTCATTTTTTATGTCAGTTTGAACTCTTATTGTCCATCTCTTCCATTGTTAAGCTGTTGGCAAAGTCATACAGACTACAACACGGTAGATAATAGTACTCTTTGTACTCTTACTTAATTATTAAGATAGTAACTTATTTCTCTGTCATTCTAAAACCTCTTATTGAAATGCCACTGCTTTCTTACCTTCAGAGCAACCAAAATTTTATCCTTTATTTTTTTTCTGAGTACATTATAATGAGAAATACCTTGAATAAACTGTTACTTCCTCTTCATTTTGACTTCTATGAAATTATGAAAAAAAAGTGTAAGTTTAAAACAGGTCTCAAAAGTTGTAGTAATTAATGTTGTGGAAGTGCTGAAGACTTCCTTTTCGTCAGCATGATGCTTCAAGTTAGTAAAAATGAAGGGTTGAGACAATCTAGCTGCCCCAATAAGTACAAATGTGGAAAGAAAGGGAAGAAATAGACATTCATGCTTTCTAAATGAGGAACTGACACAAACATAGATTCTTCCCTCCAATTTCAGGTATCTGAATAGTAGACCTACATCCAAGATAAGTGCCTAGACTCCTGTGGGAAACTACTTTGACCTAAATGGCTTCAAATTCAACCTCTTTATCTCATAATGTTGCAGTCTCCTTTCAGTTCATAATCTTCCACCTGCATGCCCCTACATACCATTGTAATTACCACTTACCCTCATATTCCAAAGTATGTTTAACCATCTTGTTTTGCAATTCCTGCTAGTAAACGGAAACTCTTGGTGACTGTTTAAAATAGAAATATGGCTATAGTGCAAGTTTGAAGAAGTGGTTCCAAAAAATGTTTGTATTGTTTTGGTTTTTTCTCCCCCATTTTACAGACCTTTCTCCATAATTTTTATTTTGCAAACGTAACCTGTAGAACAAACATAATTTAATTGATTAGCATTAGCAAAGTATCCATAAGCATTTCACAATAATGCTCATAGCTTGAAAAGTCATTTAGCTCTGCAAAATCTGCAACTGGTCAAAGCATGCTCCTCTTGAGCAATACTGCTACAAGAAATCAGAGCAACAAGATTGTGATACTGTGGAAATTACGCTGTTATTTTTGACTAGGTTTTTGGAGGGATTAGTTGTTGGAATAGGAAAGTTTGCCAAGAAGAGGATATTCATCTAGACAGGTACCTTTTTTTGTCTTTGTTCACTGGCCCCAGGGAAGATATTTTCCTTTACTTTTTTTTTTTTTCTTCTCGCTTTCTCCCTTTTCTTTTTTTGTTTATGTGTATTTGTTTGTGGGTTTGGCTTTTTTCCATTGTTCTTGAAGATAATTTTTACTGCTACAGTTGATGGGTGACGTCAGCTACAGGACCCACGAACAAGTTTTTGTACATGTTGCCTGTCCCAAGATCCTCTGTGGAATCTTCCTTTTGCACTTGAATGAGAGAAATTGGCACTTCTTAGGCCCTGATTTTTCTGATTTCAGTGTAGAAACCTAAGACAGATCAGACTAATTTTTCCAGAATGCTTATTTTCCTCCTTTGATTTTAAAGGAAATTCTTGATGACTGTTTAAAATATAAATATATCCCCTTCAGACACCTGAACTTACAAATAATGAATGTAGAAATATTCTTTAACTTTAGATAGTCTTTCAAATGCAATGGACTAATAGAACTTACATGTCCTGCTCAGGACAAGTAAATCGTTTGCATGGTTTATCTCACAGTCTTTGTGACAGATATAGTAC
This sequence comes from Oreocharis arfaki, assembly GCA_013398015.1. Classification (NCBI taxonomy): domain Eukaryota; kingdom Metazoa; phylum Chordata; class Aves; order Passeriformes; family Paramythiidae; genus Oreocharis; species Oreocharis arfaki. The sequence continues at coordinate 47,595 of VZRR01013226.1, read as the reverse complement.
TACACATAGGTAGTACAAGGACAGCTGTGAAGAAATTGATTAATTTAATGAGGGGAGCATGACAGATGTAATTTAAGTGAGGTTTTTGATAATTTCAGAAACTGGGATGGATAAGCAATCCTATGAAAATAGGACTCAAAATTGACTGGGCTATTCCACTCTGAGGGGGAAAGTTAAATGATTTGACCGACTGGCAGCCCTCAGTGAGCAGACATACACCAAGATGGAGCCCAACAATGAACTGACACTGAATAATAGGGAACAATTAAAATGCTAGTGTTAATCTGGAGAGACCCTGCTAGCAGAAACTTTGAACTGCAGTTAGACAAGAGGAGTTCTTACAATTTCCCTCTTCATATCTCTGGGGAAGCCATATCTAGAAGAAGATCTCTTCCTCCTGCCCAGGCTGATAGAGGAATGATGCTGGGTGCCCAGACTCAGTTACTGAGGTGGTTAAGAACCTGAGCACGCAATGTTAAAGGAAAAGGTTACTTAGCTCAGTGAGCAGAGGCTAGGGGGCAATGCAAACCCTACGTAAATCTTCTTGAAGAAACAAAGGCGATGAAGACAAACTGTTCTTGTTATTGACAAGCAAAACAGAAATGGGCAATTTTTATGGTTTACACTGGGCATTAGGAAACAAAAAATTCCTCACTGGCAAGTGAGTGCAGAAGTGCTGAAACAAGCTAGCCAGAGAGGTTGTGGAGATGCACATCATTCGAGGTTTTCAAGTGCTGGCTAGAAAGCCTTGACTATAAATACTCATCTAAACAGTCTAGTAAATATTGGAGTCTTGGTTAGGCTTTTCCCTGGGTGAACTGATCTTGAGTGGCAATCATTGTTGACAGTACTCTTTCAGGCAGAAAGTAGGACTCAGAGTTATCCTGAAGCTCCTTTCAGTGATTGTTTGTATGCTTCTACTAATTTAGGTTTCTTTTATTTGTTGTTACTTTTTGCAAAACTATTACTCATTTTAGTGTAACCTTTCACCACAAATAGTTGCACCTTCACCTTCATGTATGAAATATATGGTGTTCCTCACAAGGGGAGAAAGAGCACAAGAGAGAATTAAAGGTAGGATATACAAGTCCTTCACAGGTTGAAAAACTATTCTATATATTATTTTTTGGAAGAAAAACAACAGAGCACAGGTGACAGAAAAATGTTGTCCAAAGGAACTCCAGTTTGATTAGCCTAATACCAGAGCAACTGAACAGTTATTTAGGAATTTTTACTAAAAAATAAAGAAAATTTAAAATTACTGTTAATGCTTTCAGAAATATCTAATGAAAATTAAGCCTCACCAAGTATCTTTTGTTTTTCTATTTATTTGCTTCTGGACAGATTATAAAGGTGTATAATAAAGTGTGATGACATAAAATGCATCTAATTAGAATTACATTGTAATTTTATCTATATCTATTCAATTGAGTTAATCAGTACTTTTGGATTAAAAATAATCTTGCTGACAGATCTCCAAATGCAGTTGTTGGTAGTAACACTGCTCTTTTCTCTTTCCCAATGCTTTCACTGCTACCCAGTTTATAAAATGTCTCTGCAATAAAATTTTCATGTGACACACATTTATAGGCCAGTAAATAAAAAACAGTTATAAATGTTATGAAGCGATCCAAACTATTCCAATAAATGAGCACTGTTGAGCCAAACATATTTTAGTAGAAGAATCTTAGTATAATAACACTTTTGGCGGAAATAACATGGAAAATATTTTTAGGACAGGGAACTTCAGACAAGGTTAACAACAACTCAGAGAAGAATTTGAGGGTGTTCATAAATGGTCATTTTGCCACAAATTCTATGTTCAGAGTTGTAGCTGGTTTAAAGGTTACTGTAGTCCTTCAGAGAATGTTTTGGGTTTTTTTAAATTGAGAGAAAGAGAATCAGAAAGCTTATTTCTGCAATTTTATGTATGATTCAGATGACAAAACTTCAAGAACAAGTAAAGAAAGCAGTCAACAGAAGAAACATAAGAAGTATTTAAATACCAGGAGAAGGCCTTAGCCATGAGACTTGGAGGCTTCAGTCTGATCACTTTGTGAAACAAAAGTACGGGAAACATTACTTGGTCACTATGCACAATATATAAGCAATCACAACCCTTTTTTAAGTCTTGCAGATGAAAGGATGATATGATCCAATGCCTTGAATTTGAGGTTAGATAAAATTAAGCTTTAAATAAGATATGAATTCCTAGCGGTGAAGATAATTAAACATTGAAATCCTCACCACAGGTGGTGGTGGATAAGCCAAGAAGTGGAATTCAAAATGAGATCAGATAGCTTTTGAGAAACATAATTTTGACTTTTGGAATCATTCTGCAATATGCATACACAGAAGGTAACTTTTGATGATCATAGATTTAATTTTGACATTGATGTTTGAACAAAAGTTTTCATATGAAGTGAACAGAATGCTATAATTAAATATATTGAAACAGCATTAGGACACCAGTATTCAACTGCATGCAGTGCTCTCTTCTAATCTGATCTGAGAGTGTCCACTGCTGTTACATCTGAAATCTATTTAGTTAGCTTAGTATCTTGCCCTTAAGTGGGAAAACACAGCTTCATTTTTTATGAGAGCTTGTTTATAAGCTGAGCAGGTTTATAAATTCCTCAAAGAATGGAAGTTTTATACAGCTGAAGTACATGGTATGTGTGTTCTGTAACAGTAAGAAAATATAGGTCAGCGACTAAATATGTCACTGTTGCAAGTCTTCTGATTCAGCCAATAACAATTATTATTTAATGAAGTTTATCTCATTAGAGGAAGTATGCTTTCTTCAACCTTCTTTTTCTGGCTTACATACCTGTAGAAACACTACTTATTATTCTTTACATTCTTTGCCAAGTTCAGCTCCGGATACACCTTTGCCTTCGAGACCCAACCCCTCACAACCAAGAAGCATCCCTATAATCTTCCCAGGGTACCTGCCCCTCTTCCACTGCCTGTGCAATTCCCTCTGCCTCTTCACTTAGACAGCAGGTCTTGATTCAGCCATGCCAATCTTTTGCCTTCCTTTCCTGATTTCTTACCCTGGGGGACCTAGAGCTCATATGCTCTATGGAAAGTTCAGTCAGTATGAGAGGTCTGTCTTCAAGAAATCAAGGTGTTCAATTCTTCTTTATTAGTCTAGCAAATGGAATCTTTCATCCGCCATGGACTTTGGTCTGAGGACTTGTTTGCACTGTATGTTCTATCCCATTTTTTATCTCCTACATTTTTTTTCTTAGACAATGAAACATGCAGCAAAGTTGCCTCCAGAGGCTATGACAAAATCTAGACAATCTTAAATACAAATTTTCTTGGTGTTCAGCTTTGGATTCTTATGTATATATTTATGGTTCTTATTTGTATTAGACTCTTTTCAGTGTAAACCTCAACTGATTTTGCTTTTGCTTTTTACAAGGTAGATACCCGTCAAGAACATTCATTCTTCTCAATTTGTACTTTTGGCAAGCAGGATGAATTTTTTTTAATGACCCACAGTAAATGTGGGTGCAATTGTACTCCATTACAAATTTCTAAAAGTTAAGATGTTCAGGGCATGATAAGGATCCCAATTCCCTGTGAGTGATGGAGAGACCCAAGTGATGCTCCAGTTCATTCAAATCAAGGCAATTGTTTTATTCTTTTAGTCATATTTTCAAACCTGCAATGTCCTGAAGATGATTATAAATTCTCACAGGCTTAAAATACATTCACAAAGATGCAGAGTTCATTGTCTTTTATGGAGATAAGAACTTTTGACAAACTCTGACATTTGCCAAATAGCACATTTTAAGTCACACATTATTATTCTATAACTAAATTAAATCTGAACTAATCTATCTGGCTGGCTGCCCAGGGTTTCTGAATATTGATAAACATTAGACTTTAGCTAAGCTGGTTTTCCTTCCCACAGGCTGATAGCTTTTTTACTGAAATCCTAATTCAGAGAAACGACAGTATACTAAAAATCATATAAGCAACTTGGCATTGACAGAGAACAGTAGGGTAAACAAAATGGGTACAAGGAAAAAAAGGAATTAAAAATAAGAATGGTAGTAGTTTCCAGAGTAATCAGAATTTCTTAATGTTTAGTGGTATTATAATACACGTCTGGGGGTTTTTAGTTGGCTTTGGTTTTAAGAATTTTGAGGTCAGATCTGTGAAAGGAAGATGGACAACAGAATGTTATTTAAGGCAGTAATTGGTAAAAAGTTACAAATTGTGTGAAGATAAGAAAGCGCAAAACTTTTATGCACTAATGTGACATCTTAGTTGAATAAGTGGCAGGTAATTATTTGATAAATGTAAATATTTTGGGAGAATAGTCTTGCTGTTAAAAAATGCCCAGCATTGTGTAACTAAAGGTGGCTGTCTTGTAGATTATGTATTTTTATCTTAACTTAGGTCAAAGTTTCAGTGATCTGAAGATTAAAAAATTACTAATTGATAAGATGACTATTTCTACTTTATGTCTTATGCAATGTTTCCTAGTAAATGGCTCAGACAATAATCCATTATTCTTACTATCAAAGGTTAATGAATTAGCAAAAAAATATCTTGACTCTGAATAATAGTATCAAAATTATTCAGTAAAGAGAAAATCATAAAAAGTGATGATAATCATGAATAAAATTTTTCATTTCCATTAAAAGATAAAAGAAACTAATTTATATATATATATATATGAGCAGAAAGTGTACTGAGATATAAGCCTAATAACAAAAAAATATATGAAAATAATCTAGATTATCCTAGATTTACAAAAATTGTTTCAGGGAGGAAAAAAAAGAAAAATATATCTCTATGCTTCAGTGAAACTATTTGGTTGAATGTACAGACTAAACAAAGATATGATACAAATAACGTACTTAGAATCAACTACCTATATGCTCCATGGTAGGTCAAATTCATCTTATCCTTTGCAGCAAAATGTAATCATATGAAGATGACTTCCTGAGCTAATTGCTGCCCAGGGAAATGAATAGTGTTTTTGTTTAAGGGTTCATAAAAAGCCATGAAGGTAAAATATGAGGCCATTTTTAAGGAGTCAGTCTTTTGCCCAACTCAGTCTAGATCTTGAGCACTTCTGGAAACCATGTGTGAGTCATAAGGTTTTGATCATCTTTATCCAAGTTTTGATGCATATTTGGCATCCTGAGAGATTTGAATGTATTTTGTGATGGTAGCATATACTGTGTGTACTTCACATATAAACCAATATAATGGCTGGGTAAGAGGAACCTAGAAAGAGGTTTACTATTTTTGTGATTAGAATTCTGTATACTTAAGTTTGACAAGTTACTGCGGGAGACCATGAGACTGGGTTTAACACCAACATATTATTCTCAGCACAATCAAGCTATAATTGTCAATTTTGCCAGTTGAGGCTGTGTTTGCAATCTAAGCTCCATGTTTTATAGTTAGCTTTCTAAAAGAATCCAAATAAAATTAGGTATCTCCTGCATAGATATTGGTGCTTCCCTTTAATGAAACACTTCATCTTGATGTGTTAGGAAGCCTCTTCTAAACTTACATCAGCCTTCTAAAAGACAAAGAAACTTGCTTAAAAGAAAATATAAGGTAGAGTGTTTTTCCCCAAACATTTTTTAAAAGAAATATTGTATATACAGTCTGAAGCATTATAGCAGCATCTGTCATCTTTAATTCTTCTATAAAGATTTATCTCAGAAATTATAGGACATAGAATTATTTTGATTTAGATAAAAAACCACCAGAAAATAATTTACAGATCTGTATTTCAACTTCACAGTTACTCACATTTTTTCAAGAAATTTTGATTAGCAAATATATTGCTGTCATGGTCTTGTTGAGTGAAGGATATGTGTTTGCTATCCAGTGAAACGGAGTTTTTCTCTTGGTATTAGTGAAAGAGTATACACAGATGTCTGGGTTACAGAGAAGGGGGCAAAGTTTAGTGCTGTGTGGTTTTGCCACCCCCCCCCATCCCCCTTATCGGAAGGTGAGGGGGAAGGGCAGTAGCTTATATGCGGTTTAATTTCCTTCTGGTGTTAAAACCAGCATGTCTGATTGGAGCCCAACGTGGGTCTCCAGAGAGAGGTTGAGATAAAAATTTTCATCAAAGAATTTGTGTATTAGGTACAGAACATTTGCTTCGCATCATTGGACTGATCTAATTACCTTGTGACAGAAGGACGAGTTCTGAAAAGTCCTGAGATACACAAAAAAATTGAAGCCATCTCATGACTCAACCTAGTAAAGACTGTTACCAGTTTAAAGAAAATGCCCTAAGCATTCATGTGCTTTGTGCATTCTATGACTTGTATATTGTGATAAACTATGAAACTAACTCACTTCTAAAATGCCCAGTTACACATATGTAATGCAAATTATACACGAGGGCCACTTAAGACAGTATTTGCAAAGTTTCATGAAAACAGGGTGATATGCACTTGCAGCAATATACATATAAAGCGAGACAGAATGAGGCAGATCTAAAGGTGTAGATAACAAAGGGCTCCAGCTTTCATTTTTGAAGAAAAGATTTGTTCAGTTAAAAAATGTTTGATTTTAAAAGCAGCGTTGTCTTGTGTGATGGATTTGCAAATTCTACATCATTTAGGAGCGTTGGAGAAAGGTTTTGCTGCCAGGTCATAATACTTCACCACTGCCAGAACTACTTCTTCACACTGATCTCTGCTCCACAGGACACAGTACTACATTAAGTTCTCTTTGGTTGCTTTCTATGTGATACAGTTCTGCAGGAATTTCTCCAGAAAGGGTCCTTTCCAAAAGGAACAGTCCTTCAGGAACATATTTATACAGTGTGGGTACCCCATGGGCCGCAGTTCCTGACAGAAAACTTGCCCCTCCGTAGGCTTTCCGTGAGCTGCCTTGTGGATGTCTGCTCTGGTATAATTATTCACAGACTACAAGAAAACCACGTGCTTCACCAAAGTCTTCTTCTTGGGCTTGAGGGGAATATTTGCTTTTATGCCCCTCAAAAAGGAAGACTAGAGTACCTCCTCCCCTCCTTCACTGACCCAAGTTTCTGCTGGGCTGTTTCTCTCAGGTTTTTTCATTTTCTTGTCCAGCTATTGCACAGTGTTTTTTAACCCTTTCTTAAATATGTCACCAGAAAGTGACATCAGCATTGCTGTTGGGTGATGTAGGGTGGCTGAAATCGCTGCTTTAACCCAAAAGCATCCCCTGCAAGGGATGCCCTGGGGGTGCAGCTCGGCACCTCGCAGGCCGACTTCCAGCACCCGTGCCGATGGTTGGCACCGAGACACAGCCCCGCACCCAGGCCAGGATAGCTCAGGTGTTACCAGGAGCAAGGAGCGTGGAGGGCTCTCTGCATGGGTTCCGAA
>VZRR01013226.1:0-40056 GCA_013398015.1 Oreocharis arfaki | reverse complement strand
CTCCTCTCACACAGGACACACCCGCAGCCTCCTGCTACCAAAACTTTGCCATATAAACCCAGTACAGGACTGAAAAAAATGTTTTGTAATTATGAATATCAGTAATTTATCCTGAATAAGACCAAGATATGAAGAATGATAGAGTACTAGGAAGCAAAATTGTTTAGAAGTTCCTCTACCTCACTGCATTCTTCACAGTCCAGTTCCTCATAAAAGATAAAGAAATCTGGAAAGATTTGCACCGTCTGGCTTAGTTCTGCTGCCACTGAGCTCATTTCTCCAACTTGCTCAGGCTTGTGCATGTAGCGTTGAAGAAATCCGGGATCAGTGGGAAAGTTTTACTTTGCTTGCCTTGCACAAAGCTCCCAAGACTCTGTTCAGATAAAACCTAAGGAGTGAAAAGCTTTTATAAATTCCCATGGGTCAGGTTTTGGTATGAATTTACTAGACAAATATATGATATCAGAAATCACCTTCAGGGAAGAATTGTAGTTTCAAATATATATATTAAACAGATGTTGTTAATAAATAGTAGAGGCCAGTTATTCCACAGTGTTGTGGCATATTCCTTTATCAAATAGTTACTACAATAAAACATGATACATTTTTAGGCATTGTGTGGGTAAATATCAAAACTGGAATAGAGAAGCTGGGCAAAAAAGTAGCTTTGGAAAATGTGGTTAGACCCTGATCAAGAACAAGAGATATGTTGAAAAAGATTTCAGATTAACTGGAGGAAAAAAAGGAGGAAAAAAATTAAAAAGAGAAACAGTAATGAAATAACTGGATAAGGGATTGAAGGGTATAATTAATAGACAATATGATTCAAAGATTCAGTGATGACTTGCAGCTAATATTCCAAGAAAGGTAAAAGTTTGCAAGGTCACCTATATCCAGGGAGCTGCATTTTGACTGGAATCAGTGCACAGAAGGCTTACAAAATAATAAGGATAATGGAGAGTTATCTTGATGGAAGAAATAAAAGCTTTGGCTCATTAAACCTGGAAAATTAAAGTCCAATTCTTACATGACTCTTCAATCTAAATATACTGGGGGGTTGGGGGGTGTGTCTGAAAAAGCAGAAAAGATAAACACTAGGAAGGTGTGTGAGCTATTTAAACCACAATTAATAAGAACAAATGGGTATCAACTGGCCGTGAATAAACTTAGAATGGAAATTAAATGCCTTATTTTCTATCAGAGTAGTTACGGAACTTTTCTAATGGATGGAGATTTCTTCGACTATTGTTAAGAAACTTGCTTAGTTCATAAATTACATTGTATAATATGCTTGCCCACGCAAGAAGAGGACTACAGCCAGCATCTCAGGAAGACTTTCTCAGTTCAACGTCGCAACTTCTTGACAGGAGAGCAGTTTACAGTACCGAAAGCTCACTCCCACCCCCAGCATATAGTATAAAGTAGGGACTTCACCCCCTTTCCCAAAGCATGTGTACATCTCTCTGGAGCCAGTAAATAGTGTACATCACAAGTGCTGTTAATACATTCATAATATTCCTGCCTGAATTAGTTGCCTTAAATCTGACTGAGACTCATTTTTCTTTGCATCATTTATAGCTGAACTATCATGCTACACGGCAGGTAAACTGCCTTTAACTTGGTGGAGACTAAGCTTTTCTTCTGCAGCTCTGTGTAAAACCTAGCATATACTCGTCACAAATTCTAAAAATTGAGTGAAGAATTAACAAAATCACAGCCCGTATGGAAAATATGAAGTAAAATTAAAATCACATGTTAGTCCACCATAAGTCACTTGTAAGTCCATTGTGGAAAACACATAAAATTACTGCCAGTATTGGAAAATAATTTTGTGCTTTATGGATTAGGAGTTGGTTCTCAAATTGTACATACATTCCTAATAATGGGATGGAATTTCACAACCAGAAACACTGGATTCTGCACCTAGGACAGAGAAACAATGTGCCCAGGGGTCCATCCCATTGTAATGAATGTATGTACAGTTTGCAACAAGCAAAGAAAATGATTATTTGTAAGCATTGCAAAGGCAAGACAGCATCACAGAAATGGAGTAAGTCAGGAATGCCTGACTGCTTAGAACCAGGTTTACTTATCATACATTGATACATTTAATTTTAATATTGGAGCAAGGCCAGGGTGGGGCCATGAAGTTTATAAGTGCACTGAAACCCCTCGCCTATGAGGATAGGCTAAGAAAGATGGGATGCTTCAGCCTGGAGAAGAGAAGATTGTATGGAAACCTCATAGCACCTTCCAGAATCCGAAGGGGTCCTGTAGGGAAGCCAGAGAGAGACTCTTCATCAGGAACTGTAGTGACAGGACAAGGAGTAATGGTACAAACTGAAAGAGGGGAAATTTAGGGAAGATATCAGGAAGAAATTCTTTATTGTGAGGGTGATGAGACACCGGAACAAGTTGTTCAGGGAGGTTGTGTACGTTTCCCATCCCTGGAAATGTTCAAGACCGGGTTGGATAACGCCTTGAGCAACCTGGTCTAGTGGGAGATGTCTCTCTCCATGGCAGGCAGGTTGGGACTAGATGATTTGTAGGGTCCATTCCAACCCATTAACATTCTATATATACTTGCAATTTTTTTTTTTGAAAGTGAATAACAACTTGGGTTCCATTAGCTAATTTAGATCTATCAGTCACGCTTCTAATGTTTTTCTAAAGGTCAAGTCTAGAAGCTTCAGAATTTCAGGAGACTTTTCTTATGGAGTAAATACTTATATAGAAAGAGAGAAACTAAATGCTACAAATCCTTGTGCTTTTCAGAATAAAACCCCACAGTCTAGCCTTAGGGGAGATGAGATTTGGCAAATAGTATTTCTTCTAGTTCTCAGCAGAAGCGATCATGACCTTGGGGCAGATATTTATTTTCCCTACCTGAGCATCTCCAGCCATGGAATAAGAGATTCTGTTTATCCCCTTTTCTGCAATCATGAAGAATAAATTCCAAATAAAGCAGTGCATGGGGATATAGAGTATGACAAATCATGCATGAGTTTTGTTGCTTGGGGACTTGATTATTTATATATTTGCACATTCTTTTTTTATTGGTCTTTCTTAAAGTAGTCTAAATGTTTACATTTTCTTTTTCATTTTAAGGAATTTGCAGCAGAACTGGAAAATGGCACAAGAGCTATTATTAAAGGCAACAAAAGACATTTCATTGTAGGCAAATAGAAACGTTATCACCACAGTAAAATAATAAAGAAAATAATCCTTTACTAGCCCTAACAAACAACTTTTAATATAACCAAACACTTAATTATACATTCATTGAGATTCTCCTGTTCAACAACTAACTTGTAATGGCATGTGGATTATAATTAAAGCTGGCAAGCTGTCTGCTGTGCAAATTAAAAATGCAGTTGCCACAGGAAGATTTGAAAAAATGGTGTGAAGAATATACCATAAAAAATAGGCACTATGATGATTATACTGTGCTGTCATGTTTTGGGCCATCAGTTTTTGATTTGGCCCAGTTTTCTTATGAAGGTAAATTTGAAAACCTCCATAATCAAAAAATGAAGCAATTTTCTTCTTTTAGAGTTTTAAAGAGTAATTCAGTAAGACCATGCTGTCTTTCTCTAATCTTGGATTATATAATTTTCATTTCTATTTTTATTATAGCTCAACTGTAGTTGGACTCACAAGCTTCTAAATACTGCTACAGACACTAAAAATTCAAATACAGCAAAAGTAATAAATTTCTTGCTTTACAAGAGGAACACTAAAGGTATTTTCATGTATATAGATACATTAATTTTTTTTCTTTTTTGGTGTCAGAATTGTGCTTTTGAAGAAAATCCCTCAACTGCTTCCACTTGTTGTGGCTGAAATCAAATTAAAAGATGCACCAAAAAGTGCTCTTTAATGGTCAAGTTAATGCTCCAATTGCTAAAGGACATTCAGTCCATGGGATCAGACCAAGAGCTACCACAAAATTACTGCTATGAAATGTCTGTGTCAACCTGCAGCACCACCAAAATTGCATCGAAACACAAATTTTCTGCAGCCGGCAAGACTTTGTCACTGGTTACCCATTCTCAGAATACCTCAGTCTGAACAAGAGTGCAATGCTCTGATAGAACTTTTCCCTTCTGCTTGCAGAAGAGCAGAATAGCTATCTGTGTCTTTGTCAGTTTTAATACAATCATTTCAAATTCTTGTGTGAAGTAATTTGAAGCAGTACAGGAAACTACTTTTCTACTTTACACTTTATTCTACTTTATTTTAAAATATTGAATAATTTCAGAATTTTTTTCCAAAGATTCAAGAACATTACTAAATGTAGAGATTGACAGCAGATCAGAAAGCCTGTCTGAGTCTGAGTCTGAGATTGATCTCAGCACAATCCATGTCTACCCATGAGAAACTTAATCAAGAGAAGCAAGAAATTCAAAACAATAAAGGGAGTAGATAGTAAACACAGCTGCAGCTGGCTTCTGTTTGGATTCTTGGGATGTCTGTATTGTAGATAACTAATAATAGTATAGTGTAGTTAAAATAGCCAATGAACCTGTTGTAGTAGTTAAGTAACCAATGGACAATGAGCACAAATGGTAAACATACAAAAGTGTATATATGACCCTGGCTTTTGGAATAAACGCTTTTTGCCTGCACTTTACACTGGACTCAGTGTGTGTCGTGCGTCCGCCTCAACTGCGACAACTAAAAACATGATTTTTTTTTTATATTTCAATTCATGAGGTCTTAGCATACTGACCCATGTATTAGGTTTATATTTTATTTCTGTTCAGTTCCAGCATTTTGCTGCCATTTCTAAGCCACAGCTAGAGTTAAGTGTAATCACTCCTTCAAACCTTAGCGTGTCAGAGGCAGAACTTCCTTTATTCTGCAATACTACTCTTAGGCTTGGTGCATATGACTTGCCTTTGAGAAAAGACAAAGTGTGTCTTTGAAGTGATGGTACTGCCAATTAACAAATTTTATCCTTGTTGACCAATAGGCAACTGATGGTAGCTCTTTCCAGTAACAGAAATTATCTTCTTCTCTCCAAGAGGACTCATATTCATGTTCTCCACTTCCCAAGAACATATCCAAATTATCCATACATAGTAGTCAGGAAGTAATTTATAAGGGATACTGTACCACTTCTGTCTGTCAACCTTCTGTGGCCAACATTCTGAGTTTGGGTATTTTTTTAATTTTCTGATGCTATGAATGGGTAAGTTTCAGATATCAGTTTTCAGCTTAGTTACTTAACGTTGTTAGGGCCTGTTTGTGAAATATTCATGGTACCCTTAGTGATATTTATGATGCCAATGTTTGTTCTTAGGTTTATTGTTCTTGGCTGGGATAGAGGAGTAACTTTTCTTTATTTAGCTTGTATGGTGTTATGTTTTGGATTTGCCAAGAAATAGTGTTGATGGCATAGGGACATTTTGGTATTTAATTATTTAGTGCTTATAGGGCACCAAGGCCTGTCCTGCTTCTCATGCTGCCCCACTCCTGTGCGTGCACGAGGATTTCAGAGGCAACACATCTGTGACAGGTGACACAAAGTGAAGCTGGAGGAAGAACGAGGAAGGGAGGATATTTGAAGCGATGGCATTTTCTTTACAAGCAGCCTGGCTTTCCTGCTTGCCCGTGAGAAGAGGTGAATAAATTCCTTGTTTTGTTTTGCTTGCATGCACAGCTTTTATTAATTTCTTAAACTGGCTTTATGTCCCTTGAGTTTTTCCACTTTTACCCTTTGGATTCTCTCCCCTATCCCACTTGGGGAAGTGAGGAAGTGTCTGTGTGGTGCTGAGCTGCCCATCAGGACTAAATCTCGTTAGGCAATTGTGTTCCTTACTGTTCAGTAAAGAGGTTTACTGTAGAATACCCAGCATGACTTTTGTTTATTTTGGGTTTGATCTTTTTTTGGTTTTTTGAGGACAGCTATCAAGGGAAGCACAAAATTGCAACTGCAGAAACAGATGGTCACATGATGAAAAGTAGTTACTGAAACCTAATATAATACCGAGTACATTTTAAATGTAAATCCTGATCATGTTGAATAGTGGTGCCAGCTGTTTCAGCCTGCAGACTGCACTTATTGGTGTACCCTGGGAATCAGCAGGTGCTGCTTGCTCTGCTAGTATCAAATTATGAACAGAAAGTTTTAAATGGACATTTCAACTGTCTATCGCTCTGGGACTAGCAATATATGAGAAAATGAAATATGAAAACCTGAAGCGGGAGGTATGTTAATGGAAAGTTTTAGTTTTACTAAATTAAAATAAGAAATTGGAGTTCGATTCCTTTCCCATTCATTTTTTCCCAACCTTTTCTACTGCACATTTATCTGTGCATATTTTTATATGTAAATATGAGCACTTTTTGCAATAATCAAATGTAAATTGCTACAAATAAGTTGTTATTTTTTCTATAAAATCCACAGTCACAACTGTCACTGTTCTACAAATACTGTTATGGTGGGTTGACCCTGTCTGGATGCCAGGTAACCACCAAGCTACTCTATCACTCTCCTCCACAACTGGATAAGAGAGAGAAAATGTAATGTAAGGTTCATGAGCTGAGATAAGGACAGGGAGAAATCACAAACCGATTACTATCAAGGGCAAAACAGACTTTAATTGAATTTATTATCAATTGGAATCAGAGCAGATTTAAAACACCTTCTCCCCACCCCTCTCTCCTTCTTGGGCTCTACCTCCTCTCCTCCAGCAGTGTAGGGAGACAGGGAATGGGGGTTCTGGTCAGTTCATCACAGGTTGTTTCTGCCACTGCCCAGGGAGAAGAGTGTTTCCTCTGCTCCACTGTGGGGTTCCTCCCATGGGAGACAGTTCTCCATGAACTTATCTAATGTGAGTTCTTCCCCAGGCTACAGTTCATAAACTGCTGAAATGTGGGTCACAATTCCACAAGGCGCAGTCCTTCCAAAACAGCCTGCTCCAGCATGGGTCCCCCAGGGGATCACAAGTCCTCCTAAAAACATGCTCCAGCATTGGCTACTCTCTCTACAGGTCTGCAGGTCCCTGCTTGAAGCCTGCTCCAGTGGGGGCCACCCATGCGGTCACAGCCTTCTTTTGGGCATCCGCCTGCTCCAGTGTGGGTCTCCTACATGGCTGCAGGTGGATCTCTGCATCCCTGTGGACCTCCGCTGGCTGTGGGGGCACAGCTGCTTCACCATAGGGTGCAGGGTAATCTCACCTCCAGCAATTGGAGCACCTCCTTCTCCACTCACCTTGGTGTCTGTAGAGCTGTTCATCTCACATATTCTCACCTCTTTCTTCTGTGAGAACTACTTCTGCACTGTATCTTTTATTTTTCTCCTTAGATATGTCTTGGTTCTAGCCAGGGCAGGCTTAAATTTTGTGGTAGCCAGAAGAGGGCGTGGCTAGGCCTCGGGATTTATTCTATACAACCTCACATCATTTTCTAGAGGTGGGGAAAGGTCTCCCTTCCGGGTCACATAGTGTGGCAGAGGGAGCAGTCAGGCACTGTGAGGGGTTTTCTGTGGGGGATAAGCAATAGTGTGTGAATCATTCACCTATTTTCTTATACACTCTGTCATTAGAATTGTTGCTGTTACTGCTCATTGTCTTATTTCATTGAAGTTTTCAGTAATTTTTTTTTTTTTTATCTCAACCAGTTATCTTTATCTTTTGTGCCTCCAATTTTTCTCTTCAGCCCCCTGCAGCAGGAGGATGAGCAGGAGGCAGAGTGATCGAGTTGCACATGGTTTGGAGTGTTTCAGTGGAAACACAAAACTGAGGAATATCTTTCCTAAACCATGACAACATTTTATTGCAGAGGTACTTCTGCCATCTCTGATTGGCTCGGCCTTGGACAGCAAAGGATTTGTCATGGAACCAGCTGGCATCGGCTCTGTCAAAGAGAAAGTTTCTGGCAGCTTCTCATAGAAGCCACCTGGGATAGCACCATCCCCACTACTGATACCCGGCCGCACAAACCAAATATATTCTATCTCTCAACCGCACAAAAAACACCCAACCCATGACCTAGGATCGACATGACTCAGCAAAAACCAAAACACCCGTGTGTTATCAACATTTTTATCATTCTGAATCCAAAACATAGCACTTTACCGGCTGCTGAGAAGAAATTAATTCTATCCCAGCCAAAACCAGGACAATGGTAAAAAGAAAATTGATATTGTCTTAGTCTGCTCTAATTTTCACAAATTTTAATACATGTTAATGCAACAAGGTGGAGCAAAAACCACACAGGAGCTACTCAGGAGCATAACAGAATGTAAATAACTATATTAGGCCAAACAGAAAAAGATATCAGAAAAAAAATCCCAAACATCCCAAAACCCTACCAAATTTTCTCATTGAGGAAGGTATTTATCATTGAAACTAACAATTTGGGTTGATTCTAAACAATAGTGTTGAGACTTTGTTTCATCTTTTTTAACCTATCTTGTATAGCTCAATTTGTTCCTTAGGAAACAAGAATTCACTAAAATACAAGGAAAGGAATCAAACCCTGAAACTTCTGTCTTAATGAATGTTACAGAATAGTAATGCACTTCTCAGTGAAAGATAAAATTTTATATATGTATCTCTTTTCAAAGAAATATGGATTTCATAAATGTCTTGTGGAATGACTGCTTTTATCCAGGGAAACAAAAGAAAAATTGTATCTATGAACCTTACAATTTCACAGTGACCATTTTTGGGATGCGTAGGGGAAAAAATCCCAGAATACAAATGCAACTCTTTCTCAGCCATTGTTTAAGCAGCTTGCCTAGTGTCATAACTATTTTGTCTCATTCTTTATGACTTCACTGCTCTTGTCAATCACACTTAAGCACACCACAATAGTGTCAGCTTTTATTTTTAGAACCTTCATGCCCTGAAGTAGTGTATGCTCCAAATATTGCATGCAATTCCCTGCTGACACTGTTCTGAGAATCTAAAAAAACAGATCAACCTTGGATTCATCTGGAGGTGACAAGGAGGTTCTGGTAGTACTATGTGTTTCTACTTAAATCTGAGTGTTTTCTTATTTGTCTGATTGTTCTTTCAGGCACATATTTTTGAAAAAAATGCATTTTTGAAGCAATAGAAGATATTTTTAAATATAGACTGAATTTGACTTAATTAGGTCCAGTTAAAATAAAAAATAAAAATCTCAATACACTTTTGCTGAAGGAAATGTTCCAGAAATATAGAAACCTTGTGACACCCAAATGAAATTTTTGAAGTTAAATCAGCATTTTTCTTGCTGTAGATGTAATTAATTTAACCATAGGAAAAATGAAAAAGTGGAAAAATGTCACCACTTCCGTTATGAAAAAGAATCAGAAATGTCACTTCATTCTATCAGTGATATGTGGCATCAAGACAGTATGTGTAAATATGCTTTGTAAAGGTTTGTGTGTGAGCATGTTTTCATTTTTTCCAGTTATGGAAGTACAATTGGTTTCACCAGAACTATTTCCTGTGATTTGGCCATTACCGTAAAAAATACAATGTTTGCTCAACTTTATAACCAGTAAGTTTTCTGCACAATGAAAAGAAGCATTTTCTCAACAGATATCATTGACAGTCCATATTTGGAAATGTTTTATTTATTGTTTCTTTGCTTAGAATTATCAAATGAGTAATTAAATTCATAAAAAGAATGATTGCAGAAAAAAAGATTGACTTTTTTTTTTAAAAAAAAAAATCTGTTATGCCATAAAGAGTAACACTATTTTTTCTTCTCCACACTGCGAACTATGNTTTGAAAAAAATGCATTTTTGAAGCAATAGAAGATATTTTTAAATATAGACTGAATTTGACTTAAATAGGTCCAGTTAAAATAAAAAATAAAAATCTCAATACACTTTTGCTGAAGGAAATGTTCCAGAAATATAGAAACCTTGTGACACCCAAATGAAATTTTTGAAGTTAAATCAGCATTTTTCTTGCTGTAGACGTAATTAATTTAACCATAGGAAAAATGAAAAAGTGGAAAAATGTCACCACTTCCGTTATGAAAAAGAATCAGAAATGTCACTTCATTCTATCAGTGATATGTGGCATCAAGACAGTATGTGTAAATATGCTTTGTAAAGGTTTGTGTGTGAGCATGTTTTCATTTTTTCCAGTTATGGAAGTACAGTTGGTTTCATCAGAACTATTTCCTGTGATTTGGCCATTACTGTAAAAAATACAATGTTTGCTCAACTTCATAACCAGTAAGTTTTCTGCACAATGAAAAGAAGCATTTTCTCAACAGATATCATTGACAGTCCATATTTGGAAATGTTTTATTTATTGTTTCTTTGCTTAGAATTAGCAAATGAGTAATTAAATTCATAAAAAGAATGATTGCAGAAAAAAAGATTGACTTATTTTCTTTTAAAAAAAAATCTGTTATGCCATGAAGTTAAGAGTAACACTCTTTTTTCTTCTCCACACTGCGAACTATGCCTGTCATCATCCCTTTTTTTCAGGAAGAGGACTGTCTTCCCTAAAGAAAACAACAGTCACAATCTCTTCGTGGTTTGGTTGGCAAGATTCTCTATGCAAAATTGACCCAGATCAGGCATATCAACTCTTTTAGCAGGACCAAGTGGTTTATTATAAAAAGCTCTCGAAACTTATAGATTTTACACAATCTGATCCCAGACTGGGGAAGTCAATGTTGTTTTACTGGTATAAATAATTCAATTTTATTTCCACTACACATTTTTTTTCCCAAAGAAACACAAAACAAAAGAAAAAGAGGACAAAAACAAACCCGAGAATATTTCTCTCTGAGTGTTCTAGTATGAAGACCTCTGAATCACTGTTTCCTTTCATTATTTCATACTATTTATCAAGTGAAATTCCAATTTAAACATACATTTAAGGAATATATTTGAACTCAAACATCTTTGTGAAGTAAAGTGCATGCTATAGATTGCATTAAATGCCTCTAAAATCAATTGAAAAATACTTAGAAATTACCATTTTAATTGATTGGCATGACTCTATGACCTTATTTTGTCAGAATTTGTAACTAAAGCAGTATAGTATCTAGAAAATTAAAGGATCTCTGAATATTTTTGCAACTTCTTATTTTCACTGGAACCTTTCAAATATGGTTATTTAACGTATTTTCGTCTCTTTATTTTACATTGTTGACTAGTTTTATCTCTGATTCATGTGTTTCATTTTGATGGCTAGATACCTCAATTAAATTTCTGTCTAACAAGACTCTTTTCATTTCTATTTATTATACTTTTTATTTATTTATATATTTATTACATTACATATTAATTTTTATTTATTATTTATTTTATTTATTATTTCATTGTAAATATTGTCAAATAAAACACTAATGTTGAATTTTACATGATATTCTTCCCTCTTTCCCCCTTGAGTGAAAACTTGAAAGAACCCATTCTTAATTTTGAGTATTTTGGGTCTTTTTTAAAATTATCCTCACTTTCTTGTTCTCATGTCAGTTTTCTTCCTTTCTTCTTCCTCCTACATTGTGAGCAAATTTAGTATAGAAGCTGAAATGGAATGTTATTATAAAATAATGTTACCATAGCAGCAAAAAGTAGTTTCAGTTTCTCACCTACAGCAAAAAATAAAAGGCGAGTTGCGCAGTATTCTTATCAAATACAGGGAAGGTAATCAGAAAAAATCAATCTTCAATAATGAATGAGCTTCTCACACAAAGACGAATCTGTGATGGTAAAGAAACCATCCTATTATTTCCTGGAAAACTAGAAGTTGTTTGAAATAGTAACAAAGGTACTGCAGAACTTACAGATAAAACATTCTTCTTTGCAATATCTGATATTAGTAAAAAGATTGTTGATGCTTTCTTGAATTCATCATTTGTATAACAAACTTGCTGTAGCACCTCGGAGGGGTATTATATTCATCGTATGCTAATTTATCAATCAAGATACTGAAAGAGGGTTTTTTTGGTCTGTTCTTGACAGATTACATGTATAGCATCAATGGCTGGAGATATATTTGGAACAAAGCAACATAACAGATTTTGGGTTTAATATACTCTAGGAAATGTTTATTCTTCTCACAGAGTTCATTTCTGAAATTCAGGTATTAAATTCCAGCCTAGAGCTATCACCCAAACAAAGATAAATAATGAGATATTACAGGGTAAGTGCAGGTACATTTTGAGTGCCAAGGAAATTAAATCCAGCTTATAAACAGGGGATGAATCAGCTGTGAAAAATAGCACATATATATATATATACATATATATGGATGAAAAAATATGTTATCTATCCCTTCTGTAACTTTCTACTGTGATTGTAGCGTGAAAACTATAGACTGTCTTTAGTGGTCAGAGAGATCCCATATAGAGGTGATACTTTTAATGAGTGTCAATTTTGAAGGAAATCACTGGATTTAATGTAATTGTATCAATTGCAGAAATTTGACAGTGCAGGAATTACTGTATTGGATTCTGTGTGTACAGAATTTCATCTTTGATGATCTGTGGGGTGTGAATCAGTCCCAAGCATTGTCACTAAGAAGTTTTAAACAGGTGTGTAGTGATTGACTAAACGATACTTAGGGATGAATATATATGTCTTTTTGCTATATAAAGAAGAAATAAAATCATACATTTTGTTCATAGGCCAGAAAAATTCAAGGAAAGTAGATTTAATTTTTCAACACCTTCAGGCTAGAGTTCTCTGCAAAGGTGATGGGTTGGGTGGTTATCGTCTTTGAGATTGTTGGCAGAAAAATAATCATTCAGCCCATCATTAATTTGCTTTCTAGAGAACACATATTTTCATTTGCAACTTTAACCTGTGTCATGGTTTCAACCCAGCTGATAGCACATCAGGGCTGCTCACCGACTCCCTCACCAGCAGGATAGGGAGCGAACTGGAAAGACAAAAGTTAGAAAAGCCGTGGGTTGAGATGAAGAGAGTTTATTAAGGAAGGCAAAACCCACGCACACAGGGGAAAGCAAAAACCATGCACACAAGCAAAAACAAGAATTAAGTCACTGCTCCTCACAGGCAGGCAGGTGTTCAGCCTTCTACAGTAGAGCAGGGCCCCATCACACATAATGGCTATTTGGGAAGACAAACACCATCACTCCAAACATCCCTCACTTCCTCCTTCTTCTCCCCACTTTCTACATTGAGCATTATGCCATATGGTCTGGGATATCCCTTTGGTCAGTTGGAGTCACCTGTCCTGGCTGTGTCTCCTCCCAACCTCCCACGCACCCCCAGCTCCCGCCCCAGTGTGTCAGTATGAGAAGCAGAAAAGGCCTTGGCTCTGTGCCAGCCCTACTCAGCAATAACAAAAACATTTTTATGCTATCAACCTTGTGTTCAGCACAAATTCAAAACACAGCCCCATACCAACCACTGTGAATAAAATTTAACTCTACCACAGCTGAAACCAACACAACTGCAACTGAATTTTTTACTTATCCCTTTGACTGGGCATTCACAAAGGATTTCTGGTAAATAAGGGTTGCCAGAATTTAAGGATAGCTCTTACAGAAAGATGTAATGAAAAACTAATTTTCCATTCATTCCATTCTACTGAGTTAGGGATGGAGTATATTGGTNTTTTCTTTTCTTTTCTTTTCTTTTCTTTTCTTTTCTTTTCTTTTCTTTTCTTTTCTTTTCTTTTCTTTTCTTTTCTTTTCTTTTCTTTTCTTTTCTTTTCTTTTCTTTTCTTTTCTTTTCTTTTCTTTTCTTTTCTTTTCTTTTCTTTTCTTTTCTTTTCTTTTCTTTTCTTTTCTTTTCTTTTCTTTTCTTTTCTTTTCTTTTCGTCTTCTACTTCCACTTGGTCAAAATAGGCTGTCTTAAATATGGGAACATAGGAAATGGTGGTTACCAAATCCCTCTGGGATAAAATAATCTTACTCATTTCAAAGAACCTTATCATATAATCCCATTCACATTGAAATCAATCTCCATTTTAGAACAAGAAGAGCTGTTAGCCCCTGATCTTTCTCCCATCTCTCCTTCATACTTGTTTTACAGTCCTGCTTTATCCCAGAAAAAAAATCACAGAAACTTGTTACTACCAGCAATGTTAATCTTGCTTGGTAGGCAATATTAGTAGATACTAATTTTAACTACATAAAAATAAATCCAAAACAGTTTTGTTACAGGAAGGATAGATGAGATATCTGTCTTAGAGATTATTTCCACATGGAAGCATGTTTCTGTGATTTTCTAGAAAGGTATAATTGAAAATAATATTAAAAATACAATGACAGTAGCGTAATGATAATAAAATTTGCAAATTCTTTGTTCTTTCCAACTTCTAGGACTCCTTTAAATATGTTACTCTTCCTGTTTCTTTTGAAGTCTTACTTCATTTTTTTTTCCCTGTGGCAAACATGCCCTCAGTTTCTAAATATGGGCTTTTAACAAAAACAACCTGAAAAATTCACTGCCTGTCCATTCCATTCTCTGCCATTTTTTCATCCATTCTCGCTTTCATCTTCAAATCTGCTGACTAAATCCTTGCCCTGACTTTCTCTGTATTGAAGCTCTCTTTCATATCCTCTCTTACCTGACATCTTCTCTCTTGGGCTATCATCCATCTCTGATTGTCTGACATTTCTTTCTGGATGGTTCACTTTCAGCTCAATGTGAGTATACTAGAGACAGAAGTGCCCATTCCTTTCCCCATCTTTTTTGTATTTATCATATGCCTGGAAATCATAGAGTCTCTGTGTATTCTGGGTTCTCTGCATTACATAAAAACTAAGAACTATTTCTTGATTTCATTTAAGTATTAAAAAAAACCTCATTTTTTTTTACCGAAACAATATTTTTTTTGCCTATTTCCCCAAACTGAAAGTGTTTCCAGAGTACTATCCTAGCCTTTCCCCTTGCTGTATAACAGACAATAAGTGGATGGCTGGTCTTTCAACATGCCTCCAAGAATTAGCCTTCCAACAGGTTGATATTTGTGATTTCAAATTTATTCTGCTTATATGATGTTAGTTTAATCCTTTTTCTTTCCCTACTTGAACTATCTTGGATTGAATATTTCAAAATGGTGTCAGTCTACATTATAAAAAAGTCAAAGCTTTGTTTATATTAATATTTTCTTATTTCATTAGAATCACTAATTTATAAGTACATGGTAGTGCGATGTAGTAATACACAAAATGACTTCTAATAAATTCCTGTTTCAGAAAAGTCCTTTACTTCAAAGAAAAATCTAAATAGTATATTTCCTAAATATTTTTTAAAGTAGCTGGAAAAATGCTGCGACAGATGTACTCCTTCAACTTATTAAGTGTTACAGAGAAGGATTTTGTCTTTCACCAACTCTCAACCTGTTTCCTTGCAAAACACTCTCTATTTCTTCTGTCTGATTAGCATCTTTCATACTTGACTGACATCACAAGAATATGACTCAACACTATTAAGGTACAACACACATATTGTAAGTTTTAAATTTTTATATCATAACTCAAATATTTGCACTCAGATGTTTCCTTGCACCTCAAGTAAGGTAACCATCATTCTTTTAACAAAACCTGATGATTTTGAATGCTGCCATTGTTATTACATAGTTATAAAAGCAAATTTATGACAAGAAACTTTTCATATATTTACTGAGAATACACTTCCCAGTCTAGAGTTACTTCGGAATTCCCAGTAATGTTTTTGCTCATATTTTTTACTTAGAGTAGTAGCATGATAAAGAAATAACACTGAATAGTAGGAATTACCATATGCTTCCCAACTCAGCTGCTGATAATTCCGTTATCCCTTAATGTTCTCTAAATCCTCATGTTTCCTTGGAAGAGGATGGCAATAGAGCCTACATAAAATCTAACTCATCTGGCATACTGTTGTGGTTTAGCCCTACCAACAACTAAGTCCCACATAGCCATTTGCTCACTGCCTGCCCCTGGGATGGGAGACAAAATCTGGGGTAAAAGTGAGAAAACTCATGGGTTGAGTTAAAGACAGATCAAGAAGTGAAAGCTGCAAAAGCAAAACAGGGAATTCTTTCACTGCTTCCTGTGAGCAGGAAGGTGTTCAGCCGTCTCCAAGAAAGTTGGAGTCTGTCAAACACAGTGGTCTCTTGGGAAGAGAAATACCATCACTCAAACGATCCTGCTTCCTCCTCCAGCTCTAAATGTTGAGCACGATGCCGTGTGGTGTGGGAAATCCCTCTGGTCAGTTGGGGTCAGTTGTTCTGGCTGTATCCCTTCTCATCTCCTTTTGTAGTTTCACTTTATTTTGCAGCAGTGTTTAAACTTGAACAGTACTGCTTTCTTTGTAATGTAAAAATACCTAGTGCACATAATTACAATATAGATATTAGTATTAGATAAAATAGTCACTACAGAGATGCAGATATGTGGAGACGGTATGATATTTTAAAACCCTTTAAAAAGCATGTACAACAACACTAAAAATTGAATTAATTTATAGCACAACACTTTGTCTAATTTCTCCATACAATTAACTTCATAACCAGGAACCAGCAGGCACATAGTTATATGAGGAATTGTAGTCATCATTCTTTTGTTTTATCTTTTTTCTTTTACTGTTTTCTATTTTTTTTTCCAATTACTACTGCTGTTGCCATTAAAATTTGTATTTCTGGATACTCGGGTATGTATAATCAAAATGTACCAAAGGAGTGTAAGTTTTACTTTAATGAGTACAAGGATAATGTTATACCTAGAAATAGTTTTCACTTAAATACTTAGAGGTTTTACCATTGACAACAATAACCATGAAATTCAGAATGAATTTAGGTCCTAAGATGAGCTCTTCTGATTGTAAACCTTAGTATCAAAGTGAGAAGATATAGGATCACAAAATCAATCACAGAATAGTTTGGACTGGACCTCATACAGGGTTGTTCCTATCTGGGTGCCAGACACCCACCACACCTCTCTCTCGCACCACTTTGCAGCTGGACAGGGGAGAGAAAATGTAACACAGAGTTCATGAGTCGAGACAAGGACAGGGAGAGGTCACTTACCAAATACTGTCACAGGCAAAACAGACTTGAATTAGAGATATTAATTGAATTTATTAGTAAAAAAAAACCAGAGCAGGATAATGAGAAGTAAAAACAGACCTTAAAAACACCTTTCCCCTACCCCTCCCATCTTCTCAACTCTACATCCTCCTTGCCAGCAGTTCAGGGAGATGGAATGGGAGTAATGGTCAGTCTGTCACAGGTTCTTTCTGCTGCTGCTCAGGGAAGAGTCTTTCCCTTGCTCCAGTGTGTGGTCCCTCCCATGGGGAGCATGAACTTCTCCAATGTGAGCCCATCTCATGGGCAACAGCTCTCCATGAGCTGCTCTAGGGTGGGTGACTCTGACTCTCTTCAAGAACAGCTTGCTTCAAAGTGGGTCCCCAACACGGTCACAAGTCCTACCAGGAAACCATGCTCCAGCATGGGCTCCTCTCTCCCTGGGTGTACAGGTCCCTGCCAGGACCCTGCTGCAGCATGGAGCTCACAGGAGGTCACAGCCTCCTTTCAGGCATCTGCCCGATCCTGCGTGGTTCCCCTGCCCAGGCTGCAGGTGGATCTCTGCATCCTTGTGGACCTCCATGGGCTGCAGGGGCAGAGCTGCCTCACCATGGCCTTCACCTCAGGCTGCCGAGGAATCTCAGCTCCCGCACCTGGAGCACCTCCTTGCCCTCCTTCTCCACTGACCTTAGTGCCTGCAGAGTTATTCCTCCCACATGTTCTCACTCCACTCTTCTCTGGCTGCAACTGCATCTACACAATAACATTTTTCCTTCTCCTTAAATAAATATGCTATCACAGAGGTTTTACCACTATTTCTCATTGGCCCCATCTTGGCTAGCAACACATTTGTCTTGGAGCTGACTAGACTTGCCTTTCCCAGACATGGAAGAAGCTTCTGCCAGCTTCTGACAGAAGCCACCTGATATAGCCCCTACCAATACCAAAACCTGGTCCAGTCCCTTGCTATGGGCAGAAACATTCATTGCTTCATCACTGTCCAATCTGATTTTGAACGCTTCAAGGAACGGGGAAATTTCTTCCTTATATTTTATTCCCGTATTTGTAGATATAACATCTTGATTTTTGGATAAATGCTGTGACATTAAAAAAAGGATATTTCCTTTATCCAAATCCTAACTGAAAAACTCCTACCTTTTCCTCTACTGCAAGGCTTTTATGTGCACCCCTTTTTACCCCTTTTATCCTTATTTCAGCATCAAAAACCCCCAAATATAGTCCTTAAGAAGGTTAGCTGCTGACCTAAAAAAATTATTGTTTTTCATATATCTTTCAGTATTTCATGTAGACTTTTTGTATGTGTTTTTCAGAGCAACATGTAACTTAAGTGCCTACTTTAAATATGTCTGTTTAATGTGGCCATTACAACATTTACAAGCTTACAATAATTTCTACTAAAAAAATTTGAAAGCAATTTTAATGCAACATTATTTTTTATTATAAATTGCCTTGATTTTTGAGTAGCTTCTCACATATTTGGCCAATTTATCACGTGTGTATAATGTGTCATTACAACAAAAAATGTTGTTGATGATGATATGCAAATAATTTGCTCAAATTTATACCCTTAATTATTCATGAAGAAGATCCATGCTAGCAAAAATCATACCTTTATAGCAGTCTTTATTGCTGTAAACAGCTGCAATAGCCTTCCTTACCTTTGCTACCTTTTAATGCATAGTGGTTTTTAGGATATATCAGATCTCCCTGCTGACCATTACTGAAAATAAATCAGTTACATTTAACACCAGAAATTTAGGAATCTAATGTTCATTAGTACTTGGTAACCATTTGTGCAGCACAGTACTTCCAGTTCTCCTACATATTTACAACTACTTTTTTTTTCACTTCAACAATGCAATCAGATTCCAGGAATTTTAAGATTACGGCTGACCAAAACTACCGAAAATTTAGGAAAGCAGTGAAATACATAAGTTCTCTCTGATATTCAGAGTTGTTTGCTTGCAAATCATATTCTCGCTATTATCTTAACAAATATCTGCTCAGTCAAATGTAAACCTTAAATTAAAATACAAGTGTCCTTCTTTAATATAAGACACCATCCCCACTGGCATTATTCCATGTCTCTCTACTTCTAAATAAAGTTGAATAATATTTTTTTGTTGTTATTAACTTTATAAATATAAGAAAACACAGTTTCAGATAGACCAAATAGATGTCAGCCAAATTTTAAAAAGAACCTCATTCAAAATATTGGAAAAGTTAAAATATCTTTAGGGAAACAAATAGATACACATATACAAAATTACATTTTCCAGGCATAAGTCATAGTAAACAGAAAGAAAAAGTAATAGGAAAAATTATTATAGCTTTCTTTAGGGAAAAAAATTACTGAATTTTTTGATGCAGTCGCTGTCTAATCCAAGTCTTCAGAAGATAATTAATCTAATTTCTTGAATTACTGCCTCAGTTTATAAGATCTAGATTATTCTTAACACACTCTCTCACTCCTCATGGTCTTTGGTGGATTTATTCTTTCTCATATCACATTTTTGAAAGAAATGGAGGTAGGTATGACCTTTCACGGGTAAGTCTCTGAAGAGATATAAAGTCAAAAAATTATAGATTCACTTTCTGTTTGATCCACTGAAAGGTAGAAATGTGGGTAAAATGTTATACCTTTAAAAGGGAGACTGATTTGTATCAAGAAGAAAGTTTCATTTAAATATTTTTTTTCTTAGAAAGGCAATACAACAGTTTGCAAAACTTAACATATGCTTTACTTTTCCCTATATCCTTTCACAGAGATATAGAAAAACATTATTAGTTCTTAGTTATTAAACTTCCTGTAAGTATGAAGAGTCAGTGAAGGATTTATTTACGCAACATTTTGGCACATACCACATGCTGTCAGTGCTGTACCTGGAGACATTTGTGTATTTCTAGGAAAAACAAAACTGCATCTTTTTTTTTTTCCCTGCTTTCTAATTCAGTGGAAGAAAGTTCATATATGGCATCGATAGTGAGAAGGGACTTAAAAAGCTAATGTCTCAAAAATTGATCTGAATGTGCAGGTAAGTGAGGGACACGCAGGATCAATTTTAAGTGTCAGGTCAATTTTATTAACAATTATCAAGAATTACGTGCTCTCATTCATCCTGTCATCCTGGACATTTAATTAGTTCCAGTGTACAGGAACACACTTCTACTACCTAATCAATAGAGTATGGCATATCATCTTTAGTTTAATTTCCTCAGGAGTCTGCTAATCCCTTCATATTCTTCACCCTGGAGAGACTAAAACCTCAGTTCTTCTCCCTCCCTCAGAGCAAAAACTGCTGTTTTCATGTGCTTTTGAAATGAACTATTTAACACTTTTCCGCTTCAGTAATTGAACAAAATGAATTAATATTTTTCGTCCAATCACCATCTTTTGGTTTTTTTGTCAAAAATGTGATTCCACAGTGCTTCAGACAATGGGACCCAGGTTGGAGTTGTGGTTGACGTACCCAATTCCAGCTTCTATATAAGTATTTGCTAGAAAAAATCAGGAAAGAAAAATCAGTGTGTCAGAATAAGAAATCTTTAATTCTGAATTTTGAGGATATCCAAGTTGAAATTGTTTGCAGTATGGAGATGATAAAATAGCCAAGTAGCATACAATCGTTAGACAAGGTAGAAGGGTTTATGTCTCTCATGGTTAATTAAATATAAATGCAACAGTATGAAGCTGCTTTATGCTATGCTTCCTAGGAATTAAGTAGTATCTCCAGTAATTATGGTTATTAATGGTGGTACAAAGTGTCTGATCTCTTCATAGTCACGTAGAAAAGTTTTGCAAACTCCATTCTACAAAGATGCAAAGAAACAAAAGGTAATCCTATTTTACATGTATCAGAGATTCCTTATATAGTATAGAATTAGTATGATAAAATCTTGGTATTACAAAACCTCTTGCAGCAAATTTACACTAGTCAGCATTTTCTGGGGTTTTGTTAGCTTCTTTTGGTCTTTTTTTTAGCATATATCTGCAGCTAAGTTCTTGCTAGTGAGCAAGTATATGGATGTGTGGATGTTTGTTTCTACAGCTAGCATTTTTTTGTGATTTTCAAGAAAATTGCCTCTTCAGAGATTTTCACTTATACCTTCGGTCTTTACCATGGAATAAGAGTATTGTAGAATAATAGAATAATTCGGGTTGGAAGTGACCTTTAGCTGTCCTCCAGTCCAACCTTGTTCCCATGGGTAGGGACACCTTCTGCGAGGCCAAGTTTCCCAAAGACCCATCTGACCTTGAATATTTCTGGGGATGAAGCATCCCCAGCTTCTCTGGTCAAACAGTTCCAGTGCTTCGCCAACCATGTAATATAATATTCATTCCTTTTATCTAGCCTAAATTTACTTTCTTTTAGTTAAAAAAAAAACATTATACCTCACCTTATCATAACCATCCATGCTAAAAGGCTTGTGCCTGTTTTTCTTACAAGCCCCCTTTCACTACTGAAATGCTACAATAACATCTCCCCAGAGCCTTCTCACCTCCAGGCTGAGCAACTTCAACTCTCAGACTTTCTTCACAGGAGAGGTGTTCCAGCTCTCTGACCACCCGTGCAGCAGAGCAGTGGAGTCTTTTGCATTAACTAAACATTTGAAAATCTAAAAAACTAGAAGTATCTACAAAATAATACTCTGGAAGAAAAAAAGCAAATCAAAATGAATAAACAACCAATCCACAACCCCTTACAATATATGTTAGTTGCAGCATCTCATATTACCATTGCCTCATTTACAAAACTGAAGAATCTTTTTTATTACTCCTCAAACTAGCAGGCAATAGGTCTCAGACATATGTGCAATAGAAAAATAGATGTCGTATTTAAAAAATACTGTGGCTCTGGAGAATTTCTGTCTAACTCCCTGAAATCTAGGAGTTTAAACTCATTCTGGTTTTGCTGTTCCACCTTTCTATGGACGTTTACATTACTAATAACTGCTTAACACTGAAAATCAGAATTCTCCAATCTATGTGAAGTTTTGCAAAAATAATCAGGGGGGAAAATCATATTTCCAAACATAGGCAAGTAGTAACAAGAAATTACAATCCAATCATAATATTTTTATGGTTTTGTGCTATCTGATTTATTTGGCATTAGGTGACTTCGTTCTTCAATTCCTCCCAAGCAGTTAGAATAGCTTTTAAAATGCAATTATCTTGAATGATAAACCATGTTATTACTGTTTTTCAATTCTACTTATTGATAATCATTATAATAAAATTTATGTGCAGTACTTGGATAATGCAAAGAAACTTCAATTATATGTTGCAGAACTAAGCCAGTATTTTCATATTTCCAGTCAAATAGAAATTGTTTTCAAATTTTATCCATGTGTATTGGCAACACAAAGGTAAACAGAAGTTTATAA
The DNA here is from genome assembly GCA_013398015.1 of Oreocharis arfaki. Lineage (NCBI taxonomy): Eukaryota > Metazoa > Chordata > Aves > Passeriformes > Paramythiidae > Oreocharis > Oreocharis arfaki. The sequence goes on along the minus strand of VZRR01013226.1, from coordinate 17,700 downwards.
GTTTTTTTAATATGACAGAGTCATATTGCTGTATCACTAAGGAACTACTGTAAGGCAGAATAATTTTTGCTGTGAGTAAAATACAGATTTTGTGTTTTTCTTCACATTAAGAAAAAAGGCAAAAAGAAAAAGAATAGAGGAAGATCACTGGATAATGGGTGGCTACAGGTCTGCTTCTCTTCAAATAAATAGAGGTCTGGTGAAAATAGCGAGAATTTTGCTATCAGACCCAAATAATTGATATCACAGTTGCTCAAACAACCCATACAGTAATTTGTAGTTAACTATGTGGGGTGATTTGACTCTAGTATATTGCACCAAACAGTTTGGAGCTGTGAAAGAGCTTTGATGGTTGTACTTCTATGTGAAGAGAAAAATTCACAAACATACTTTCAGCAGCTTTTGGAAGTTAAAGTTAGCAATATAACTGCAAGTACTTGGTCTGGACATTGTTGATAAAGTAGATAAGTACAGTATATATAATTATGTCCCAAGAATAAAATGGAGAATAACGATAGCAATCCAACCATCTCCTGGCAGATTTCTATATTAAAATCTAATCTGTGGGCACGAGACACCTGGATGAAGCACACATTAAATCTCATACAATATCACTGTATGTCTTGTTCTATCAATCTGATATTTCATGTTGAAATTGAATTCATTGAAAATTATTTGCTTTCTTCAATGAGTTTTTGCTTCGTGTGTTACTGATATATTTCATTGTTTTTAAAATATATTGAATAATATAATCAAGAGACCAAAAAACAATTTAGCTATGACAAGAAAATTTTTTTTAAGTGGATTTATAGAAGACATATTTATATCAAGTTGTTCTTTCCCTACTTGCTATCAACTCAGCCACATGAAAATAAAACATGAACAACATCAACAAAGTTGATGTATTTTCAATGTTACTCTAAAAAGATACTAGTTAAAATTACATGCTACCTGGCTGGCATTTATAATTTCTGAAAATCACTTCTTGACAAGTTAAATACCAATTTCATTTTACGGTGGGTTACATTACTCTGTATACTTAAAGCTTTCAAGAGCTAAGGCATGACCAGACATTTTTGCATTACTCTTCAACATGGTAACAAATAACTTCCTCCTGAAGAAGAGGAAGTTGTCTCTGAAGCCTTATATATGTATTTCTGTACGGTGGAAACAAGGACTCTCTCCATAACCCACTGCATAACATAAAGTACTGAGAACAAAAGAGTTCAATTTTTAACTTCAATATATAATGTCAGCTCTGAATTGGAGGAAAGCAGACTTCAGGATGTTCAGGGAACTAGTAAGTATAGCAGCTTGGATAAAATGTTTTTGCAGGTGCTGGTGCCCATTAATGCTGGTCACTTTTTGAGCATCATGCCCTAAGGGCACAGGAGCAGGCAATTCCTAAATGTTGCAAATCAAGCAGAGGAGGTAGAAGGCTGGCTTGACTGAACAAGATTCTTCTTTTAGAAATAAGATGGAAAAGCAAAATGCATGTTCAGTGGAAACAAGGTCTCAGATAAATGTGCAAGTGGAAGCAAGGTCAAGTTATGTGGGAAGAGTACAAAGATGCTGCTCGCCACTGTAAGGAGAAAATTCATGTGGCCAAAGCTCAACTTGAGATGAAGATGGACAGAAATGTTGGGGAGACTGAAAAGAGTTTTTTCCAAATATTGTAATGGCAAAAGGCCGTGTAAAAATAACATAACCTCTTACAGAATGAGGATGGTCACCTCACAAAGAGGGGCATGGACAAGACAGGGGTGTGTTATGCATTCTTTGCCTCTGTCTTCAATATGGATGATGGACCAAGGGGACCTCAGTGTCCTGTGAGAATGCCCAACACCCAGTTGACCCTGGACTTGTGCAGGGTCTGTGTCACCACCATTTCTGACTAGCCAAGGGCACATCTGTAGTGGAGCCAGCTGGCATTGGCGCTGCAGGACACAGAGGAAGCTTCTGGTGGCTGCTCACAGAAGCCACGCTTGTAGCCTCCTCAGACCCAAAACCTGGTCATACAAACCCAATACATGTACGGTTCTAGATTAAAAACAGGCTTGTTGTGCTATACCCTTGAATCTGGTTCCTCAACCTGTCCTAGAGCTGTGAGGAGCAAAGTCTTTTCTCCTCCACTTCTCCAGTGTGCTTCCCGTTCCCTTGTCATCACTTCCATTTTTCTCATACTGAGTGCGTAAATGCACTACCCTGACAACCTGTCTGAGGTTCTTTACTTCACGCTGGTAGCCACCACTTAGTTCTGCCTGCAATATGCCTTGTTCTACATTGTATCCAATATGGCATTCTGTTTCTGCACAAGCTTAGAAAAATCTTAATTCAGGCCTCTGCTGTTGGGACAAAACTGGAGGCAAGGGGTACCAGATGATGAATAGACTCTGGAATGGGTCATTTATGCCCATTAAATTAAAACATTAAAGATTAATAATATGTGCTAATGTCTTGGAGAGGGCAGTTTCAGTGATACTTCAGGGTTTTTCTGAGTGAACAGGTATACATCATCAACTATGCTCAGAAACCTGAGAAAGCTGAGACAGCGAAGTGTGAATCTTGTTTTCAGAGTCCAGTTGTACAGGAAAGCTAACAAAGAGCTAACTATAGGAAAATTATTCATAAGAATTCAAATTATGTGAAAGCTGAAGAAGAGATAAATATCTTTTCCTGGCCAAATATGAAGTTTTCTGGTAACCCAGAAGCCATCAACCAGGCAATAATAATTGACATTCCAGTCATAAACTAAAAAGAACCTGCACAGTGCATTTATTCACTTTGCAACTTTCCAGGTAGTTCTTGTACCACTGTTGCCTTATTTAAAGCCTGAATTTGTTTAGCTTCAGTTTCCTGCCAACAAATCTAATTACATTTTCTATGCCTGATAAAATAATGTTTTCCAACTAACGTTCTTTAAGTGCTTGAAAACTGTCATTGAACTACCTGCAAACTTTTATTAGCAAGCAACTAGATCAGAATCTCTGGGTTTAGATCTCAGGAAAAAAAAGAAACAAAACAAACCTTGTCAATAACGCCTATGACTGTTTCTTTGCATTTTTAATTTTTGATAGCTACTTAGAATTGGAGACTTCAGAACCAAAAGGAGTGATCCTATGTTGGTCATATATGGAAGTACTGAATTTTTCTTCCTGTGAATTTACATTTTTATTCCCATTGGACCAACAGATTGGATGGTAGGGTCACAAGTAGCTTGTGTTTTATTGATTTTCCTAATGACCACAAGTCTTCTATCAGCCACTGTCTGCAGAGATAAGGTTGCTGTACTGAAAATATAGCTTGTAATTCATTATTTTTTCTTGCATTTGTATTGGGAGAAACCTTGTTCCACTGCAAAAGGCTTACTAAATACCTCAGAGAACTATAGAATTTTTTTTCCCCTATTTCTAAACACCTGAGTCTTCTCCAAATAAAATGTGTGGATTATTTTCTTTCATGTCATTGTTGAGAATAATTATTGAATGTTTAAGAACCGAGATCTTCTAAAATGTCATGTCTTCATTTAAGTTGTACATTTACATTAAGATGCCAGTAAGTTAGTAATTTTTAATCCCCATAAGCAGTGTCATTTTAAATTCCATTCTATCTTTTGCTGAGATGCATGTGATTTGTACCGGACCAAGTAACTTGTGATAATGAAAGTGAATCACATCAAAACTATTACTAGTACCAACAAAAGAAAAAAAATAGTTTTATCAAAAATGTTACCAAAATAATTCTAAAGGATGTTGGTTTTTTTTTCCATAAACTACGCTCACTGAAATAATTTTCATTTATGTCCTTTACCTATTTGTTTATCTTTTCATTTGTGAGGTGTTCCTTATTTTGTCCAAGATCAATTTCCTGATGACTCAATAGCTAAGTAAGATGCATCTGTAAGCATTTTCAAACAGTGCCACACTAGCTGTCTTCCAACTCTAGAACGTTTCTAATGTCTTATGACTTATTGAAAACCAATTCACCTGATTCTTCTGAAGTTCTGAAATGATGATTATCTCACCAGTAAAAATGTAGTGAGACAAGATGTCACATGCAATCATAGTAGACCATACAGTAAAACCTAGAGGGTTATTTGTTGAGGTTTTTTGTTTGGTTAGTAGGTTAGATTTGGTTTGGGGATTTTTTCTACAAATGTGTTAATTTCTTTTCCAAGAACTAAAAAGAATGTGATGTAAGATAAATTGTGCCCAAAAAAATGCACATATATCAAAACATAGCAGTTGCATCAGACTGCTCGAGTGGATTACTTGCCTCATAATCAGTATGTGCTCTGCTACTGACTCCCATCAAGACAGGATTATACTCCTCTCCTTTGTACAATAAGATTTTGATGTATGAGACAGTTTGCTTCTCTAGAAATACATAGATGGGGTTTTTTTTTAGCACATTTACACATTCTTTATTCTTCATCTTGTAAAATTATTTACCTGGGGAGCTGTAGAAAGCCTAGGAAAAAGCTGCATTTATTTCATAATTGAATTGTTTCATAAGACTACTAATAGTAGTTATGCTCAACCAGCTTTCTGTAGCTGGCACTCAAATTAGTCATTATTTGTCTAATCTAACACAACTACTTTGACAAAATTCAGTCAAAAAGCATTGCTAAACCCAGTTTTATTTAATATACAAATACATTTGATTAATAACCTTCATACAGAAGCTTTGTGAGGCTGTTACTAAACACATAAGGAGAAACAGAATACCCTATCTTAAAATACACAGCTAATTAGCCACAACTTGTAAAAAACTAAAAAAATAAATAAAAGAAGGATTTTCTTCTAACAACTGTCATTTCCTTGAAAGCAGAAAAGGATATGAAATTACAAAAGAGCACAATATTTTTGTATTTAATGTCTTATTTGCTTGCAGAGTCATGAAAAACCCTATATTTAGAGATTGAGGTGAGTGGAACCTTTTGTAATGGAATTGAAGGTCACAACAGATGATTTAGTAGTTTTATTGCCACTGGGAAGAGAGCTCAATGTAATGTCAAAATGAAACAGCAGTACAAGTGAAAACAAAAGCAATTATAACATACATGATTTAGGGTCATGTTCCTGTGCTACATTTCAATTCAGTTAAACTAAGCAGTCCTTGGATAGTACTTGTTCCAAACCTAAAATTCCCTAGGGCTAGTCTGACAAGCCTTGAAAGAAATCGATTCATAAGTAAGTGATAGCTTAAATGAAAAGTTCAAAATTGGATAAAAAGTGTTTAATTCCATTATATTAATTCAGAGCTACATTTGTCATAAGAAAAATTCTTTACATATTCACGAGACCATAATCTTGTTAAGGTCAAGATAAATATACATAATTACTTTCTCACTTTGAAATAATGCTTCACTTTAAAAATCCAAGTATGACCAAATTGGAAAGTTTTGTTTTCAGCAACATTTATTCCTACTGGTTTCTAAGTATTTTCCTTAAAATCATCATCCAAAAATAATTTTGAAAAAATGAAAACTCAGCCTGTCCCTTGAACAGACTATGAACATCTCAGGATATTTGGAATCTGGACAGAGCCAGGTTCCAAAACTTAGTATATATGTATATACATTTTCAGAGTTAATTATTAGGCAACAACTTGATGACTGTCACATTTAAATTCCACTAAGGTAAATGAGATTGAAATACACACTTAGTACCTATGCTGTACATAATACATCTGCAGAGAGATTATCACAGTCTAAGCTAAACTTAATTTTGAAGTTTCCTTTACAGAAATGAAGTAAACATTGGACTTTTTAAATGAATATTTAAAAGAAGAAAGATTTGTTATGCTCTGACCTTTTCTTTCTTTTTCCATGCACTGTTGAGGAACACCAGACAACCAGTTTCATCTAGATCACTAACATTTAATGATAGCTGAAACCAGGTGATTGTCAGCCTTAGTGAGTGGCAGAAGAAAAGGTATTACTTGAATATTCTAGTTTCATTCTATAAAATGATTTATTTTTCATAGACTGATGAATAAACATTATTTACTTCTATTTCTAAATATATTATTTTATACAAAATGCCTTTGACCAGCAAGGCGCGGCAAGGAATTAGCAACATTGCTTTTGCTTATTCCCTTTCTTTTTGGTATCCTGGATCAAGTGGTCGTCTCCTGGCAAACCTCCATCTTCATCCTTTTCTTCTTTGCATTATTTGTCTAAGAGCCCTGTATTGCTTCTACCAATAAATCTCTGCTGCAAGCTGCTATTAAGTAAATGAAACTTTCCAGAGAGCAAAAGAACTTGCAGAATAATAAAACACAGCTACTGACACGAGAAACTATATCAATTGGTTTAGTATTCATCAGTAATATTGGGAGAATTTTCAGCAGGGATGCTGATTTGGTGTATGAAGACAGTGTTACATTAATTCTATACGAAATATTAAATTCTCTAAAAAACAAACAAACAAAAAGAAAGCATCTTCCCTAAGTGGTTTGTGGCTGTTGAATGCTTCTGCCACTTTTTAATCACTAAATTCATGTCATAAGTAATAAATTAAACAGTGTCATAGAACTTGGAACTGGCAAAATATATTTGAACTGCAGCTCCTAGTACACTTTTATTCCATTAAAACTGCTCCCCCTATAACCCTTGCACACAGTTTGGGAGATAGGCCAGGAGCTGCTGTCAGTAGGTGGTTTACTGAAGCCACATTTTCCAGGGGTCTGGTAGCTTAATAACATGGCTGTGGGCCAGTCTGACAAAAGGCTGCAGTGCCAATGAATGGCCCCAGTAAAGTTTTAGTTATTACTGCAACAATCTAAACTTAAAAGCCTTAACCAAAAAGGTAATTTGTGAGAAATTTCATGGAGCATGTGATTAAAAAAAAAAAAAAAATCCTGACACTAAAGGGAAAGAAAGAAAAAGAATTTTGTCCATTGAACAAAAATTACCTTAAAAGACCATCTTTAGAGAAGCATAAAGAATCAGAGAATTGGTCCAAACTATTGTTTTCTGTCAAGCCCAGCATCCCTTCAGATAGATATTTGTTTTCCTAGTGACTCAGAAGAAAGTAGACTGGCTTGTATTGGGTTACATAATTTGATGTTTGTACATACATAGATATGCATGTGATATTACAAAGACAAGGTGTTTGTTCTATAACATTTGTCAAAGATAGTTAAAAGTATGTCTTAACAAGAAAGGCAACCATGAGGAAAAAGTAAGAAAGATAGCTACAGAGAAACAAAAGAAAGAAAAATCATCTTAAGAGAAGTTATATTAATTTCTTATATTTTGAATTGGACCTTCTATTAAAATAATATAAATAAGACAGGGATGTAGTTAAGAATGCAAAGCATAAAGATACAGCAGATTAAAAAACAAATTCAAGAAGATGTGAGGTAAGATTAAAGGCTTCTCTTGTAAAAACCTTCAAAGGGAGTCCAAATTATTAGCAGATGCCATAAAGATACACCTGCATGTGGAAGGTTGGAGTATGTAGATCAACAGAGAAGTAATCTGTGCCTGGAGATTACTGTTGAACAAGATGGTTTTGACAGAGAGCATTCAATAACTCATTAAAAACTCAGGCTATTAAAAGGCCACCAGTAGAACTTAGGTGATTTTCTTTCAGGGTATCAGCATTCTGTGAAGGAGATGGAAATGGCATAATGCAAAAATATTATTTAATTGAGAAATTAGAGTTTCTGTCCTAATTGCTGTTGTCCTTAGGTGTGACTGTTGAGAGGGAGGACAAGGAGAAGTACATATTCTTTTTCCTTCACCCATAACATAGAGTGTGAATTTTCCATAATCACCTTATTGACATATCTGAATGAACATTGTCATTCTCCACTAGAAACACTGAAAAGAAATTTGTGGATTAAAAGGAAATAGCACATTTTCTGCCAGGCCTGAAAAAAGGTTAAGGGTACAAAAAAAGTCTGTACAGTGCTGGAGTAGAAGAAAATTTGATGGCAGAGAAACTGGATGAGAAGTTACCTGTATTTTCATTAAGAAGGTTGTAGTCAGGATAGAGAAGACTTTTTTAAAACATCGGAAGATTCTGCTTAGAGTTCAGCCTGCTTTGAGGTAGAGCTGACCATCCCTCTGTTCATCAAAGGACACTGAAGACTTTCATCTCTAAAAATTATGTATGCAAAAATGCTTAAGTAAAAAAGGCTGTGTCAGTTCATTTTCATCCTAATTCATACATCTTTACAGATCCGATGGTTTCAGTTCCAGCTATTCCCTTTGAATTATCAATCTTCAAAGGTTTTTCCTGGAGTTATCTAGCTCTTCACCAGGCGCTTGCACTTACATTGTGTAGTATAAAACAAAGGAACCAGAAACGGTGGTTCCACCATGAATGTTTGAAGTCTCAGGTAGATAAAGACTATTTCTTCAAGACTTTCCAAATACAAGAAATCTGTGAGTTTTGCGCTTGCCTTCAAACCGGTTCAGCCAAAAATATAGCATCTAAAATGAAATAAAATCAATAGGAGCCTTGTTAACTATCTTCTGGGTAGTATTCAAGAAAATTTTTTTTATCCTTAAGAGTCAAAATTTACAAACTTGACTGTGACACACTGGCCTATTAATTCCTCAAGTCCAGGCTTTGTCAAAATGGCCAATGCTTGCTCTCTTGCTTGTTTTATATATCCTGTTTTGTTTTGTTGAACCATGAATAGCTAATTTCAATAACTATATGATTTGTACATTAACTCATATGATATGCTGAAAACAAACAAGTAGCTGATTAGTTGAAATTTCATTCAGATCAAGAAGCAAATATGTGGATGATTTCTGAAGAACAGGCTTCTTGGTCATCTTTTAATCACAGATGTATGCTCTTAACTAAAGATAAGAAACAGGGATTATTCTCTTGATCCAGTTGCTCACCTGACTGTGTTCTGCTACTGGAATTTCAGGTGGAGTTATTCTGCTCATGCCTGTATTTAACTACTTGCTTTTACTTGAACCTAGAGCTTGTGTTATGCTCAAACAGAACTTTTGTGAGCCAAGTAAAAGAAAACCAAAAGCTTCATTCCTTTTAATAGTTAACTATGCACAGAAAGCTTTTAAGGTACATAGATAGAAATAGCTTACAACGAAATTGTTTACAGATGCAGTCATCTGAAAGCAAAACTGAAAAAGTAAGGCTTGAATGATTTTTAAGAACAAGCAGCAGAGAAAATTCCTATCTAAACGCTCTGACACAATCAAGCAATAGCAATTGCAAGACTGCATGAGCACCTGACATTGGGAAATAAAAGCCAAAGTATTAAATTGCTGAAACACCAAGAAGCTTGTGTCATCTTGTTAAGTGCTGGATTTGTAACTATTTTAAAAGATAAATCTGCCAGAATCTGTGTGAAACCATTTGGAACATTTTCCCATCAAAATGCAAGGTTTCAAACTAGCCCAGACACGCAGCTTAAAACACTATATTCCTGAAGTGGTAATTGGAACAGCTGTAAAATCCAGAGTGTGCAAGATTCGAGTTGAGAAGGGCTAGCTGTACAAAAGATAGAAACTGGAAAGATTGAAACAGATCTTGACAGATGGGACTTTTTGTACAACGAATCATAAACAAACAAGGAGGAGTTTGTAGAAATGATTGAAAGAAATAATATGACAATATCTATCCAAAGAAGGTGTAGTCTTTTAGTAATCAAGGATCTAAAAAAGGCTGTAAGAAGAGTAAGAACAAAACCAGTATTTTTAAAAAAGAGAAAAAAATGCTTAATGGATAGAATTTCTTGAACTGAATATTAAAGATGTTTTCCTCTGGTGTGATATAAATTGGTGCCAATTCGAAGCAATTGCATAACAATCAAAATTGAATCAGAAAGTAAAATAGCAAAACAGAACCCGCCACTGTGTTGGCAATAACTGTTGTGTTCTCATTTCAGATGACGCTGTCAGATAGAACAGCAAGCTTCACAACTCAAATGTTATGTTTGGTTCTTATCTACTGTACAGGGAAGATTTATTTACTGTGAAATACTGCATTACACATTTTAAAATGATGATCAGATTTAAGTGTTTAAGTAAGGGCAGAGAAAAGAAATTGTCACATTTCAGGTTTAACAGTCCTGTTTATGACAGAGTGAAATAAAACTGGATTTGATCTTCAATAAAGATTTGCACTTGAGAATTCACACATTGTCTTTTCAATGGCAGGTTCATGTGACATTTTTCAAGATCACTTAGAGCATTTTTTTTTATTAATGACTTCTTTTTTTTTTTTTGTGTCTCTGTGACTAAGTACAGAATAAAAGTTAAGCTAAATTTGATCACTGACCTTTTGCAGTTCTTGTCTTAGTTCTGCTTAAAAGCAATGGAGAAAAACAGAGTACATTAATGCCCTGTCTTTATAATTTCTTTACAAAACTCAGTTTCAAATAACAACTCATTAATTTTAAGTGTTTTCCATACATATTAATTATAAATAATGTTCAGAGTCCATGAACATTTAAGAACATAAATATATTTTTTATATTAATTCAATGGTCCGCTCTTTTCATAGGAAGGCCTCAAAAATAATAAAATCTCAAAAGCAGCATTGAGAATTAAGAGAAGAAGATTGAGTTATTCAATCAAAGCTCCAGCTTATTTCCTTCATATAAATATATATATCTCTGTGCGTGTGTGTGTGTGTTTTCTTAAGCTGGCACTGGAAATACTACTGAAAAAAAGATATGATTTTTAATCCACAATTATTTGTAAATTTTTCTCTTCTACATGCACACCTGAGCTATAATTACTTTAATTACTTGAAATAAGTGTAATGAACATAAATATGGAAGTAGCGAGAAAGACTTGAAAGAATTTTCTTCTGTAATACATTGAAAATTTTCTGAATATAGGAAGTAAAATTGATTTTATATAACACAGAACTTGCTGAGAATATTAATCCTGACCTATACAGTAAATCTGATGCAATCAATGGAAGTAAAACACTTTATAAGATAAGAGAATATGTAATTCCAGAGGATTATATTCTCTGTTATTAAGTTTCATACTTAAAAATTGTTCTGACACATTTGTATTACAGCTTCATCAGTCTGATCTACTTTACTTTTTAACCCAAATTTTCATTGTCTTCTATTGTTGGACTGCAGATTCAACCTCTACAACAATCTCTGAGCACTGTCATCTACGTGAATTATGACTATTCAAAGTGTTTATTAGATTTTTTTTTTCTCTGTATTTACTGGAAAAGAAATACATCAAATATTTTTTTTTTCCGTGGGAGATAGATCGTTGTATGAAACTTTAATAAAATTTGCCTGAAGAATGTCACAGCTAAACATAATATAAAACCAGAGCTATATTTTAGCTTGGTGTTTTTATACACTTTATTGCAAACAAAATACAAGTTACTATCAAGACTTAAAGGAAGTATGTCCTTTACCATTATTAGGTTTGAATTTTAAGAATAGTGTAAAAAGTAATCTTCAATATACTGTTCATATGCTGTTGATATGTCCTATGCTAGTGAGAAAATCATGAAAGTAAAAAAAAAAAAAGAGTGAACTTATCCAGAGATTCTTGAACTTCAAAAAAATTGTTCTAAATACAAGCAGTAATTAGAAAAAATATATTCTTTCTTTATCGCTCAAAACTAATTTTTTTACAATTTCGTCATCACTGTCTTTGACATGAAAATTTTTTTTGTTAATAAATCTGCTTAATTCAATTTTTTTCAAACCCTTCATTACCATTTGAATTATAATAAGAAGAGAAAAGGAAAAGCAAGTCTAAAAAATTTAATTTTTCTTTTTTCCTAAGGAGAGACTATCAGTCAGGATGTAAATTTCGTATTACATTTTACATCAAAATGTGATTAGTTAAAAGAGAAGTTCTGCAATCAGAGCTGATATTAATGAAGTTTTCTTCATTATGTAGCAAAAACATACTCTTCATCAGATTTCCATCACTTGTGTACCTCTCAAAGAAAACAAAAACCACAGGAAACAGATATAGGATTAAACATTATGATGTATGATATGGGGCATCAGTATGCTATCATAACACCATAAAGTATTTTTCTCAACTAAGAACTGAGCCTGAAATTGCTTAGTTACCCAGTTAGCTATAAAAATTTTCTCATACTTACAATATATTTCACTTGAAAGTGAAACATTATGAGGCATTACAGTTGCCAGAGAAAGAATGATTATGATGGAACATTTATCTAGAACAGTCTTCTCACTTGCCAGTGGGGTATGACACTCCACAGCATCGAAGGTAGTGTACCAAGAGCTAATAGACAGACATTTCCTAAGAATACAGTTAAACAACATGATCAGACTCAATCGCAAGTGCAAATGGGAAGATATACACAAGGCCCTGTCACTCAGAGTTGTTATTATATCAGTGTTTAATGACACTTTAAAATAAGTTCAGGTAGAATTGTGCTTTAAACAGCAGTAAGATTCCATTAAGACATGGTGTATAGGATTTTTCCCGACATCACTGGGGAATGCCATTGCACCTTTTAAAATCTAAAGGCAAATATTTGCTGAGAAAAAGGAAGAACTTTAAACTTGAAAAATATTTTCATTAAATTGTAAATAACTCTTTCTCTGAACAAGACCTATTATGAAAACTCTAAGACAGAAGATGAAATAGATGTTATTCTTTACCTTGAGTAAGTACTACAACAAGTCCTTAATATTGTTAAAAGAGGCATTAAGCTGTGGAATTTATGCATTAAACTCTGGTTACTGTGCAAGGATTTCCCGAAAATGTAGCTAATTGCACAATTAGATCAGAACATTTCCTCAAATGGATACAAATTGTTTGTCCATAAAACCTAATTTCTTAAAGAATTTCTCATCAATATTAAGTAATTGCATCACGACCAAGTAGTAGGAATATTATATTAATCTTGAGTGCCACGTTCACATGTCATTTAATATAAAACATCAACTTGAAATCAGTATCTACCAGAACCCACGTAGTCTGCACCTGAAAGGTCCTGACAGACATTTTCTAAGTAACAGTTTTGTAAATCAGCCATAGACTTCAAGCATATGGGTGGAACAAAAAATAAACTGCTGGGTTAGGTAACACTTTAGTGCCTTCTAGCATAAGAAATTCAGTTCTACTAGAATAAGATTATAAAAGCATTCTTTCTTTTTCCTAAAATGGGGGATTTACTAGACAGCAAAATATCGAGGAGATGAAACAATACGTTTTATGATATGTTTTTCAACATGAGGATTTTCTCTCACAGCCAGTGACTTCATGAACTTTTTACTTCATCAGCACTGTTATTGACAGAGAGTGTACTATTGTGCCAACTCTGATATTAGTACAAAGATTACAAAACAGTCAGTTGAGCTATTATTTAGGATTTGAGGTTACTGCAGCATTTTTAGTAATACGTGAGAAGGCTTTGTAAGAATTGCTGCAAAAGTTTTCTTCAGGCTTCATAATAATTTTAAAATACAGATAAGAAAACAGTTTGAAATTAATTTCTCATAAAGACTGAAGAAATTTCAGCTTCTTCCAGTTGTCCTGCTTAGTCATGATACTACTTCAACTAATTCTTTGTCCAAGAACTAAATTTTACTTATTTACTCTAAGCATTTTCTTCATGCAGAGAAGCTCTCTTGAAAAACATGGATTTGCTTTACAGCTACACACTTAGGAATCCGATTTTGCAAAGATTTGAAGTTGGTCAGCAATACCTGTGGGTGCAACAGAGAAAATTCTTGGCCTGTGAGAAAAAGATTAGGCTGATGATGGGGAAGAAATGTTTCAAAGTGGAGACAAGGAAGAGACCTTCATTGGAAGAGCTTTTCCATGTCTGTGAATGTAGGAAGGTAGAGAAGTCCAGGATACAGATGAGGTCAACAGGAATTTTCTGCTGTTCTGTTTTCATATTATTTGTCGTTCTTCAATGAGGAAATATTTTCACTGTGCTGAGAGCCAAAGACAATTAACAGAAAAAGCACCAGCCCACATTGCCCTGACATGTGGTCAATCCCAGCGGAATTCTGAAAGTAGAGGACTGAATCTTGTGAGAGAAATGAACTGTAATCTGGCTGCTGTCTATAGAGATTCTTCTTTAATTTGTTCTTGGGCATGTGCTTTGTTGGCAAAGAAGAACAAAATTGTATGTGAAGTCACACAAGTAGATCAACATTTCCACCAATTTAAGTGCTTATACTTCTAGCATAGCATAGATTTGTAGATAATTATAGCATAGACTTGTATTCTGGATGTATATTTAAGACAATATTGTGATGATAATATTGGTAGATAATTTCCACAATTTGTGATACTCAGAAGAATAAATACGAAATAAAAAGGAAAGAAGCAAAGGTCATGGGCAGCTTGAATTTTGTTTGCTATTATCACCTTTACTGAGCAGCCACTAGGACCAGTGGTAATCTGTGGACTGTTAACATGTACTTAACCTCAAACAAGTTTAGCCTTGTCCTGCATGCTAAGAGATATGATTAAAGGACTGTGGGAAACATTGACCTTAATTAACTTCATATGCATAGCTTGTATTTGAGCATTGTCCTCGATGCAGAAAACTAGATACTTGTGTGCCATGGCATAACTAACCTAATTAGATGTTTATAGTAGGTCAAGGAAAATTAAAACGTGAAAATTCCTGCTTCTCTACATTCACAACACTAAGAGCTGGAAGTGACCCCCGTTAAAAATTAAGATGTCTTCAGTCAAGCCAAACCAGGCATGCCATCAGTTTCTGTCGTCCCAGATTCATCTTACTTTGGATTAAACTGATTTTAAGAGGTCATTTGGAGATATATATAATTAATTCTAATATATGTTACTTTTACATATATATGTCTTAATAAAAAAACATATATGTAGTTTTCACTTACAGTAGTTAAATATACTAAGCCAACAGGAGTTTCCATTAGTTACTGCATTTTTCACTCCTTCAGGACTTGAGGAGAATATTCAGCTCTGTGGTCATGGTGTTTACCACTTCAGAATTAATTAAAGCACTCATATGTTAAACCACAAGGCACTGATATACTGTTTGAATTTTGATAGGGATTTGGATTACTTTCAGGGCTCTGTCTCCTGCTGTAATATCTGAGCACTTCAAATCAGTTTAATCTAAAACATTAAATGTGCTTGCCCATCAGCCTAAAAGGTAGAGAAGCATGCCAAGGAAGTAAGGAAAGGAAGTATTGCAGAATGCCACCCTGCTTACCTAAACAGTCTGACAGATAGTACAGGACTCACTACCTACAGATGATAGGATCCATCTGTCGCTTTTCTACTGTCAGTGGGCTTTTTTTATATTTTTTTAAACTATTTTTCCTATTATTTTGTTAGCTTCAAAATTAACATTTGTACAATATCAGTTATGTAAACTTTACTATATGACAACAGTAATGTGTGTCTAATCTTTGGGGTTTTTTTGACACAGAATCAGAGAAAACAAGCCTCTATATAATTTTTTTTCACTTAAACAACTCCCACCCATCAGATATGCTATAGACATGGACTTTTCTAACAAGATTTTATTTCTTGATCATCAGAGGGCTTAAATACTCAGTAAGAAATACCTGACTAATAAATTTGTGGTCAGGTTTCAGAAACATTTTCGGTTTTACACGGCCAGTCTTGACTCATGTAGTTTGTTTCATCTGTACAAATGATAGTTATTCACTGAAAATTTAATCATAACTATTTTGACTATGATAGCTGGCCATTGATGTTGCTTACAGTGTCAGAGCAATGCTTTATAACAGTTGTAGGCTGTTTAAAAAGGAATCATGAACATTACAGACCTGAATGCCATGGCTGACCATTTCTTTTAGAGCTCAAGAAGGATCAAAAGATTAATACATTTTTTGGTGCAAAGGTTTCAGGCTTGGGAAGATACGGTGCAAGGAAGTGGGGTGGCAGAAAAGACAAAATATTTGTACATAACCTTTTTTCATGTGAATTAGAAACAAATGCCAGATAAACTTATATCTAGTACACTATAATTCAAGCAATATTTTATACATTTAACAGTAAGAGTAACAGTATGGAATAAAATTTCTTTAATTGTTTCTTAACTTTATAGAGTTTATTTTCTCCTTTGCTTTCTCAGGGTATTTTCAGAGTGCAAACAAACTGGAACAATAACTTGAAGCAGTTATGAATTTCAATATCATTACAGAAACAAGATAGGGATAGATTAACTACTCATGTCTTATCTGTAGTAGATTAAAGTCAAATCCAAAATATTCTTTAAAATGTTGCAAGACATGAAGCCTTTTCAAGATGGAAAATGCAAGACAAAAGGAAAGTGACACTATATTGCCTTTCCAGATTTATCTGTAGAAGCTATTTTAATGTTATAGCAAAATTGAATGAATATCTTATATACCAAATCACATAAGCTTATAATATAGTGATTTCTTTTTAAACAACACCATAAAACAAATAGATCTTTTTTTGATTACTTTCAAAACTTTATGCATATTTTGTCCAAGACTGCTATTATAAACCAATTACTGCTACTGAAATGGATATTGGGATATTCAAAGATCTCTCTGCAGGCACAGTAAAAAGATTTGGTGCACCTGTGGTTTAAACTAAATCACTCAGTGGTGTGTCTTCACTGTGATTGTTTTCACAAGAGAATTGAAGGGATAAATTAATCTGAATGAAAACAGTTCTCAAAGATCATGCATAATTTTCTACACTGTTATGGTTACATGTCTTTGAAGGTACTACAGTAATAGGGACATACCCACAGAGAGACAAAGTAGAGTGTTATATTCTACTAAAAATTACTCAGTGAAAAAAAATGTCTAACATAGATAGTAATAAAAAAAGGAAAGAATAAAGAAGAAAACAACAGGATGTATTTTGTTCCTTAGGATATTACTTTTTGTAAGGGTACCATACAGAGACACTGTTAAAAAATGCACAGTTTTAAGATCAAAATTTTGAGATTCTCACAGAAGTTGAGAATTGTCAAAGCTCTTCAGGCCCAATAAAAAATATTTACACACTGTGAAATATTAGAATTATATAGATTAAAACTCGATAGGTAATTTATATCACTGTATACTTAGAGTTCCTCTAAAATCTTGATGATCCCTGGCGGTGCTTGCTGAAGGTATAAATCAGTGCATGCAGGGCAGTGCCACCCAAGTTACTGATCAGAAAGGAGACCTATTTTTAACTGCAGGTCAACAACTCTGACCAGTCAGATGTAGCGTACCATGAGGTGCTTTCACCACGTAATGCTCAGTCTCCCTCTCCACAGCTCCTCCCCCAAGTCATTCTGCAAAGAAAGATCCATTACTGTGTGGAGGGCTGTGAGCATTTGCTCCAGACCAATGAGAGCCTCCAGTTCGCCCTGGATAGCTACCCAGGCCAAATTTCCATCCATGTGCCAAAACATAGGCTTTTTAATCGTGATTTGGCCTTTAATTTGATCCCAAAACTAATCCAAAGTAGGACACCTCTCAAAGCTCTAACCGTTTTTACTGATGGCTCAGGGTCATCCCACAAGTCAGTAACGACTTGGAGAGATCCCAGGACTCAGAAGTGGGAGTCTGATGTCCAAGTAGTGGAACAATCACCCCAGATTGCCGAGCTAGCGGCCGTTGTCAGAGCCTTTGAAAAACTCAAAGACGAACCCTTTAATCTGGTCACAGATTCAGCTTATGTTGCTGCCTAGCTATGAGGGCTGAACACGCCTTTCTGAAAGAGGTCTCCAATCCAAA
>VZRR01013224.1:5910-25419 GCA_013398015.1 Oreocharis arfaki | reverse complement strand
CATCCATCCCTCCCTCCCTCCTCTCTGCACAGAGAAAAGGATGTGGAAGGAGCTCCAATCCTGGAGGACTCTGCCTTTGGCTTCCCTGGATCCTTCCCAAAATCATCTCTGGCTGCACTGCCGGAATTTTGTTGAGGGAAATCTTAATTGACTCAAAGGAAAGTCTGGTTTTCATGGAGGTCAGAGTTCAGGAATTGTTTCAAACAGACTTGGCCTTTTTTATTTCTTTTTTTTTTTTCTAAAGAATCCCCACTGTGAGATGGAAATCTTGCTCTGCCTCCAAAGCCTGGCATTCAGTGGAGTAAAAATATTGGGGAAACTGAACCAAGGCTTGAAAAAGATGGAAACCCAGGAAAACAGACACTCCATGCTCATAAACAAGCAGAAACCCCGAGGTGCTGGCAACTGTTGGCAACAAGCAAATGTGTTAGGGAGAAAATGACCTTTTCTGTGAAAGAAAATCTAAAGAAATAACTTACCTGCTTGGGAAAAAAAAGGGAAAAAAAGACCTTTGGAAAAATGCAAATGAAGAAGCTGCGAAGATCCTGGTGCTGGGGGTGGGGAAGGGCTGGGGCTCCTTGGGGTGAGCAGGTGAGGGGAGGAAAGGCCTGCAGGCCCTCACTGCCTGGGAATTCCTACAGTTCAGTGGATAACTTGGATTTTCCCTGTGTGTATCCCACATTTCCAGTGCACTCTGCTGGAACCTGGCACCAAAAGCCCTGGCACAGGGTGCCCAGAGCAGCTGCAGCTGCCCCTGGATCCCTGGCAGTGCCTGAGGCCAGGTTGGACACTGGGGCTTGGAGCAGCCTGGGACAGGGGAAGGTGTTGGGGTTGGCATGGGAGGGGTTTGAAGGTCCCTTCCCACCCAAACCCTTCTGGGATTCCAGAAGAATCCCCGGGGAGCTGCAGGCCTGAGTGACCCCTGGGTGTTTGTGATGCCCCCCAGGTCTCCCCTGAGCACAGCCCTGGCGCAGCTCATGCCAGGGCCACCAGCAGCCCCTGGGGCTGGGGTTCTCCTCCTGCAGGGGCACCAGGAGCACTTTGGAACTGCCCACGGAGAAGAGAGGCGTCCCCTCTGCCCTGCCGTGCTCACCCAGCTGTCCCCTGGGTGTGTCCCCAGCACGGGGCACAGCTGTCCTGCACTGGTGGCCCTCACAGAGCTCCCCAGGCCCTAGCTGTCCTGAGCTGAGGTCAGGACGGGGACACTCCTGTGGCCACCAGCCACAGGAGATGAGATGTGTGCTGGCCATCCCTGCTGAGGAGGCGGACGTGCCCTGGGTGTCCTGCAGGGTCAGCTCCATCCTGCCCTGTCCCCCAGGCTGCTCTGCCCACGGCAGGAGCTGGGACAGGGCTGGGCCATCTCCCTCCCCTTCCCTTGGGATCTTGCCCCGATTTCTCTGGGCACTTGTGCCACCAGTGCTGCCAGTGGGGCTGCTGTGCTTCAGTTTGGGTTCAGTTTGGGGTTTTTTACTTTAGTTTGGGGTTTTTACTTCAGTTTGGGGTTTTTGTCAGTAATTTCTGGGCCCTTGGGTGATGTGCAGGGACTGAGGGTGTTCGTGGTTCTGTGACCCTCTCACATCCCTGCACGAGTGCCACCTGAGCCAGACAGACCTTCCCAGGCTCTGAATTTATGAGGACAATTCTCCAGCAGATCCCTGCCGCAGTTTTACCCAGTGAACTGAACGATGCTGATCTTGAAGAGAAATTCTGCAAGGATTTTTCTTTAAGCAAATTTACCACTTCACTGAGACCCCACTTCATTGCCCAGGTGTTTCCTGCACCACCATCTCCCTGTCTGAGGAGGTTTGGGTTTGTTTTCGTGCTGACAAAGACAGAAAGCTGTGCTCTGAGGTGGCTGCAGCCTCCCAAGCTGGCAGTGCTGACGCGGTGCACAGAGATATTTGCTCTGTTATTTCTGCTGTTCAATGCACAGCACTACAAAGTGGTCATTAGAATGAATAATTCTGTGATCCAATACTTTTACTCAGTTAAAAGTATGTAGACATGGCAGGAGCCCAGAGCAACCTGAGGGAGCTGTGGAAGGATCCAGTTTTCGTGTGAGCTCGGTGGGAAGTGTTCAGAGCCGATTTTTATCATTTTTGAGTGTGAATAAGCAGATTAAGGGGGAGATCTCTGCTCACAATGAGCCACAGTGATGCTGCAGTTCCCTCCAGAGATGGATTTTAGCATCCAAATTTCCTGCTCCGAGCAGAGCCAACCCTCAGGATAACCCAGCAAGGTGGGGCTCCTGGAAGTGTTTGGAGCAGGGAGTGGGAGGCTGTTGCCTTCCCTCGGGAAGGGATGGGGGAATCATCCCCTGACAATGATTTGCATGTTTTTCATTTCCTCCTGCCCCTGCTGGGTGTTGGATCCGATGTTTCCCCCGGGAGTGCCCTGCTCAGGGGATCGGTATCAAAGCCATCCCTGCCACTCCAGCAGCTCCCCCTGCACTCCTGCAGCTCCGATTCCCTCAGACTCGGGGAGGGACAGAGCCATAAAGAGACAAATGAAGCAAACTGAGGCGCTGGAGAGGAGCAGAGCCTGAGCAGAGCTGGCAGGGAGGCAGCCAGGCTGGGGGGAAGTGCCACATTCCAGGGATTTCAGGGACTGTGATTCCATGTGAGGATAAACCTCTGAACCTCAGCTCCCAGCACTGTGTCCTTTATGTAAGAGACAATTGAGGCAACGTAAATATTTATTTTATGGATTGTTGGTGTATGGGTGCATGTTCTCACAACATTATCCAGGATTAAAGTGCCAGAGGGTGGGGATAGCTGGAATATTGGAAGGAATTGTTCCCTGGGAGGGTGGGCAGGCCCTGGCACAGGGTGCCCAGAGCAGCTGTGGCTGCCCCTGGATCCCTGGCAGTGCCCAAGGCCAGGCTGGACATTGGGGCTTAGAGCAACCTGGGACAGTGGGAGGTGTCCCTGTCCATGGCAGGGGTGGCACTGGATGGGCTTTAAGGTCTCTTCCCGACCCAAACAATTCCATGATTCTGGGACTTAGGTTAAATTTATCCATTCCCCAATGTTCGCTTCTTTTTCCTACGTCAGCCCCATCCTGGCATTTTTTGATGCCACATTTTTAACACAGACAGGCAGGAAAGCTCTGCTGAACTCGTGCTCAAAACCCCCTGTGTGGATACTCCTCGTTCCTACTGCCACTCCAAAGTGCTTGAATTCCAAGGGCACTTTCAGGGCAGAAGTGGAATTTATTATAATTCCAGAATCAAATGAAGACAAAACCTTCCAAGAACTGCTGGTCCAGCTCAGAATAGGCATGGAAGATAACCCCTCTTCTCCGGGATTGCTGGTTTGTGAATGTTAAGGGAAGGAGAACAAAGCCCTGTGAGGATGGAGGGAGTGGAGAGAGCCCTCCCCCCTGTGCTGCTGTCCCTAAGCCAGCTGAGGCTGTGTCACCTTCAGCCCCTCCTGAGCTTTCCTCCACTTCCTGTGCAACACAGGGCCCAGTTTAAGCACTTGATTTGGGGCAAAACCCCACCAGATCAGGGCTGCACGTGGCTCAGAACAGAGCTGGGTAGGGAACAGCAAACTAGTGTGGGACTGGGCTGAACTGGCCCAAAACTGCCCCAAAACTGCTCCAAAACTGCACCAAAACTGCTCCAAAACGGCTCCAAACCTGCTCCAAACCCACTTTTGGGTGGGCAGGGGAGGTGTCCTGGCACCCCGAGCCAAACCTTCGGGTGGGATCTCAGCTTGCTGGGAAGATTTAGATTTAGATTTGAGGTTTGTGCTTTGGTTCACGTCTTGATTCATGCTGGAGCTGGCACAGGCAGGAGAACGCTGGCATAAATCATCCAGGATTGGGATCTTGGGAAGGAAGGGAAGAGCTGAGCTGGGTCTGTCTGTGCTGCGCTCCTCCCTCCTGTGCTGAAGTGGAGTTTTCATTTTGGGTAGGTGTGTGACACCTCGGAGGATATTTACACTGATGAGCAGCACTAACCAACACATTTCCGTGAATTCAGTTCCCTTCAAATTGCCCTCTGTTTCTACCCAAGTGGGACTTTGATCAAAGGCTTTGAAATTGCCGTTAGTCCCAGAATTCCTGCCCTGTTTCCCTGAATACGTGCCTGGTTTTCATCAAGGTGGTTTAAAATGTGTTTCACTCGGCAGTGGCTCAACGCCCTCATTTATCTGGGGCCTGTTTCTCAGCAAGCAAATCAAATGGGGTTTCTCTTGTATCATTTGGAACAGCAAATGGAGGACTCGGCCGAAGGAAAATGACTTTGAGGTGTTTGATGTGAGGTTTTGCATTTCTTTACCTCAGAGCAGCTTGTCCTGTGTGACCATGGGGTTGTCACTCACGGCCTGGCTGGCACTGTAGTGACCTGAGCTGGGGCAGACATCGCTGAGGCTGGTGACAGGGACCTGAAAACCTGAGTTGTAAAGGTACTTCTACAGCAGTACCCACTGCTGTGGTTTCCCAGTGCCAGAGGGCAGGGCTGGATGGGATATTGGGAAGGAATTGTTCCCCATGAGGGTGGGCAGGCCCTGGCACAGGGTGCCCAGAGCAGCTGTGGCTGCCCCTGGATCCCTGGCAGTGTCCAAGGCCAGGCTGGACATTGGGGCTGGGAGCAGCCTGGGGCAGTGGGAGGTGTCCCTGCCCATGGCAGGGGTGGCACTGGATGAGATTTAAGGTCCTTCCCACCCAAACCATTCCAGGATCCTATGGCTCCCAGTAACACTTCCTGAGCACCCTTTTTCTCTTGCAATGGTGACTTATTCTCTCTCCAAACTTCCTCCAGTTCTCCTCGGGTTAAAGGTGATCATGATCCATATCCTGAAGAATGAGCACTCCTCTGGCAGCCTGGAGCTGCTTTTCCAACCACCCCTCCCTCTCTGAGGGTGTTCATTATTCACAGGATCCCAGAATGGGTTGGGTTGGGTTGGAGGCACCTAAAAGCCCATCCAGTGCCACCCCTGCCATGGCAGGGACACCTCCCACTGTCCCAGGCTGCTCCAAGCCCCAGTGTCCAGCCTGGCCTTGGGCACTGCCAGGGATCCAGGGGCAGCCACAGCTGCTCTGGGCACCCTGTGCCAGGGCCTGCCCACCCTCCCAGGGAGGAATTTTGTTTGTTTCCCACAGCCAAGGGACAGCAGGGCTCTGCCAGGGCAGGGTCAGGGAAGGAGCAATGGGAGAAGGAGCAGACACAGAGCTGGAAGAGTCCCCAACCCTGAGGAATCCCTCCTTACCCCACCTGGATGGCTCTGGAGGCAGCTGAGGGCTGACTGCTGAGCAGGAGTTCAGTTAGCGCAGTTAAACCCCAAACCCCTCCCAGCCACACTCACGGGAGGAAACAGGCTCCCCACGTTTGTGGGGGTCACCGTGAAGTGGCTGACTAAAGGCCATTAAAATTCACCAGGAATGATCCCAATCCTCTCTGTGCTTCCAGCTCGGCTCTTTTCCAGGTGTTGGGTAACCAGGGCTGACTCCAGTTATCAGCCCTGACACAGTGCCCCTGCTCGGACACTGCTGCTGCCCCTGCTCGGACACTGCTGCTGCCCCTGCTCGGACATTGCCACTGCCCCTGCCCCAGAGCAGATGGGAAAACAAGGCAGGAATAATGGGATTTATGGGAGACAAGGCCCGGAATGTGCAGGAGGAAACACCCTGGGAGTGTTCTGTCACACTCCTGCATCCAGGGACACAGGAGAAATGTGGATGATATTAAAGATTTAATTGCAACAGGAGCTCCTGTTCCCCTGATGCCTCATCACGCACCGAGGCTGAGGAGATGTGAAATTCCTGCTTCAGAACAGGACAACTTCTGCGGTGTGGAGTTTATTGCATCTCCGAAATTTGTAGGGAACATGGTAACTTTATAATGTTTATTACGGTAACTTTATCTTATTTATTCTTCTTTTCTGAATGTGAAGCTGGAAAAGCTCTGAACTTTCCTTGTCTAAAAGTGTCTTTTCCACAACACCAGAACCCTCCCAGTCCTTATTCACCAAGGTCATTGCAGACCTTGTTAGAGACCTTAAACCTGCCCAGGACAATTTGCATTTCCCCTCCTGCCTCTGGCTGCTGTCAGAGCCCCAGGCCTGTGCTGTTTGATGGACATCAAAACTGCTCCTGTCATTAAACCTGCTCTCAGCTCACTGAGCACCTGCACACTTCAGTCCCAGCCTCGGAGCCTTTCCCTGGCTCCGGGTCACACCTGCTGGGTGCTGCCCTGGAGCACAATTCGGGTCCTGCTCTCTCCTGCAGGAGCCTCCCTTCGCAGGCAGCAGAGGCTCCCCCAGCTCCCCGCTGCTTTCAGAGCTCCCCGGAGTGGTTGGCAGGAGGCGAGGGGGTGATGAGGTCCCAGTTAAGCCTTTACATGGCCTTTTGTCACTCTGGTGTCATTGTTTGGGGGTGGCAGCACTGCTGGGAGGGCTGCAATGTCCCCTCACCCTCTGTGTCCCCTCACGCTCTGTGTCCCCTCACGCTCTGTGTCCCCTCACCCTCTGTGTCCCCTCACCCTCTGTGTCCCCTCACGCTCTGTGCCCTCCATGCCACGGCCAGGGCTCCTCTGGTCAGGCAGGAGTGGGGACACTCTCGTCCTGGCTGGGCCCCTGTCCCCATCAGGGCTCTGCACCGCAGGAGCACCTGGTGGTTGTCACTCCTGAAGGGACACAGAGGTGCTGGGCCAGACGCTGCTGCAGCTTCATCAGGTCAGGTCTTGGAGGTTTCCTTATCTTAGTTCCTTCCTTTACAAGGGGAGGCAGGAGGGTATCCAGGAACTGTGGAATGGTTTGGGGTGGAAGGGACCTTAAAGCCCACCTTGTTCCAGCTTCTTCCTCTATCCCAGGGCGCTCCCAGCCCCGTCCAGCCTGGCCTTGGACACTGCCAGGGATCCAGGGGCAGCCACAGCTTCACTGAGATGTACAGATTCCATGATTCTGTTATTCTGTTATTCCATGATTCCCTGATTCCCTGACTCTGGGAAGCAGGACACAGCTCTGGAGGGTGAGCAGCTCCTGCTGTGCCCTCACTGGATGTGCAGAGAGCTCATTTCAAACCTGACCCTCTCTTTAGACACAAACCCCAAGCAGGTGCAGCCACCACATCCCAAATGATAAATTGCACAGAGACGGAGATCGGGAATCCCATTGAGAAGGCTTTTCCATAGCTGGGAATAAATAAAATCCCTGATTAGGAGGACTTTGATCACTGATGTTGCACCTGAAAAGCCGCAGAGCTCAAAGTCTCAGCTCGCTGCAGGGATGGAAACATTTCTTGTTCATAATTGGAGGATCATTAAGGTTGGAAAAGACCTTTGGGATCATCAAGTCCAACCTCAAGCCAAAGTAAAGGGCAGAAAGGAGATACAATAAATAGGGTACAACATAAAACACAGTCCACAAATAAATAAATCAATCCATAAACACAATCCACAACATAAATCCATCCATTTGAACCTTTTACTGAAATGGGAATCTGAAGAGGAGAACCTGGGTATTGGAGATGTGGAATGGGATTTCAGGAGCTCCTGAACTGCTGGATCATAACAATAAATGAAACCCTCATTTGGAGATTGAAAACACTCCCCAGTCGCACAGGACGAGGGGAGGTGGTGTCAAGGTGCTTTCAGCCAATTGTTTTTAGCCAGTTTTAGCAGCCTGGAGAATCTTTTGGGCACGATGACAATTGCAGTGCCTTTGAGGAGGCAGCAATATTCCCCCTCAACGTGCAGGTCACCGTGGGTGGGGGATGATGAAGCCCCATTCCCTTTTAGCATGAACAAGACATGTTCAAAGTTTAAACACTTCAAATATCACTGACAATGAAAAGTCACATTCTTTCAACACGATGAGCCTGGTGATTCATAAGTCTCTGTTCTCTTCAGAGCAGGGGAAGGTACCTAGGATGGAAATCTTTCCCAGAAAATCAGATTTTCAGTCTGCAGGGATGGGGACCAGCCCCTGCTTGAGGATGGGCCCCACCTGAAGAGGGGACAGGGCCACGGCTGAGCAGCCAGAGCATCCCAGGGGCACCTGGGAGGTGACAAAAGGCTGGATCGGGGATCCACCAGAATTCCCTCTGCCAGACACCCGGCACGGAACAGAATCCCACAGCAGCTGCTGCCTGAGCACTGAACCCAGCTGTCAGGAGAAGGATCTGCTGATCTCCTCCTTCCCTGCTGGAATTGCTGAGCCACAGCACCGAGGGAGCAGCAGCCTGGGCTTTGGGAAGTTGTTTCCACGCAGCTCAGGGGACAAGTCAATCAGTTAATGGCTTTAATTAGCAATCTTTTCATGTCTTCCCCTCAGCAGAGGCACAGAGATTTGCCCACGCTGGGGTTTGCAGCCCCAATGGCTCTGGGATTCAAACTCTCCCTTGGATGCAGCACACGATGGACAGAAGTCCCCCTTTTTTCCAGGCAAAACAGACTTGGGGCTCCATTTGAAGCAGCCTCTCCTGTCAGTGGCAGAGCCTGTAGCTGGGCACATCCATTGTAACCGCTCTGGTTTCTCCAATTTCCCTCATTCCCTTTCTCCTCTGGCTCCTTGGGGGGTAAATCCGAGTGCTGCACGTTCCGTTTTGATGCAGGAAGCAGGAATTTCACATCTCCTCAGCCTCGGTGCGTGATGAGGCATCAGGGGAGCAGGACTCCTGAAATCCCAGGAACTGATCTGCTCAAACAGGCAGAGCTCGCAGTTGTTTTTAGGATATGATCGGATCAACAAGATAAAATTTTAATTAAATTACAGTGATTCCTAGGTTTAATGGATGCTCCAGTTTTCAGCGTTCCTTGGAAACAGAGCCCACAAGAGCTGAGCTTGGTGATGCTGAGGGCGTTGGGGTTACTGCTGCCAACCCGCTGGGGCAGGAAGGATGGCAGGAAATGAAATGTGAGGGATGGCCTTGGCATGGAGATGGCTCAGGAGTGAGGTTACCTGCTCTGGGATGCCTCAGAGCCTCCTGTCACAGCCTCCCTGAAGGGCCACCTGCCAATGGCCCAAAAGGCCTCTGTTTGTCACCCTCAGGAGCACCCAAAAAGCCTCTGTTTGTCCCCCTCAGGAGCACCTGAAGAGCTGAGCATGTTGGGTGTGCTGGAGGGAAGATTCCCTCTGTATTTACTCCAGTTCCTCACCTCTCCAGCATGGGAAGGTCGGGCAGGTTTAATCCCAAAGACCCCAGCAATGGAGCTGGAATTCTCTGGCACAAACCCCACGTTGTCCCCACTGTGGCAGCATCACGAGCAAACTTCTTCCCGCAGGGAAAGACATTTCCTGAAGTTCGGGACCACTGGGATTACTCAATCCCAGGAAAACCTGGGGGATTTTTTCCCAGCTCCTCACCCCTGCCTGATTTGCCAGCCTATTGCATTACTTCCTTTGAGCTGCTGCTGTCCCAAAATGTCCCCGTGCTTATCACTTCTCCTTGGATGAAGAGCTTTCAGCACAGACAGGGTGGATTCAGTGCTGCCCATGTGCAGCTTCCTTCCCCATCTGTTTCTCTGAAACATTTCAGAGCAAAATCTCATCCTCATAAAATCGGTGCTGATGGGAACAGAGAGCAACGGGGCACCTGCTCCACGTGCATTGTTCCAAGCTGCCTGTGGAGTGGGTAATGGAGAATTATTGCAAATATTGTGTGTGTTTACATTTCTTTTATTAATAACTTCATCCAGCAGAGCTTCAGAGCTTCCTTACACTGGGAATAGAGGTTGGATCCTGTTGAAAAGTGAGTTTTTCTCTGTCTAAAAACCTTCTGACTGTGCATCCCAGCAGGGCTGGGAGCAGCAGGGGATGCTGAAAGCCATCATTGGGAACCATCAGGAGGGAGAACGTGCAAAGGAGCAGCTGCTGGGCAGTGCTGACTCTGCACACCTGTACTAGCTTGAACCAGTGAGGGACTCAAAATCAGAACTACAATTAATTAGGAAAATTAAAAATAAATGCAGTAGCACAGAAACACTGACAGAGTCAGGACATGATCTGACACGCTCTCGGGCAGGGTGGTGGCAGCAGCCCCATTAAATGGTGGCTGCAGCCCTCCTGAAGTGATGCATGTGGTTCTGTCAAAGCTGTGATCCTGTAGAAGGGTCTGGTCTTCCTCTGCAGGTCCAGCGGTGGTTGTGTAGCTCTTGTCCTCTGGGAATCCAGTCGGTCAGGGCTGGCTGTGCTGTTCCAAACCTCAGCTTATATCCAGGTAGGAATGCTTGGTTCCTCCCCTGGGCGGAGCATCTCACAATGCGATGGTGTAATTTTTTCAGGCAGTGAGGCTGGATGGTCCATTAGCCAAAGACATCTCTCTGGAGGGAGTTACCAGGGATGTGTCATGGAGGAGACAAAGAACATCACCTGGTTTCAACAGCTGGTGACAGAATACGTACTTTGGGTTACACCTTACACTGTAACCCAGGACAAAACCCCAAACTCAGGAGCTTCTGCTGCTTCCCCACTCTGGTGGTTCCTGGGCCAAACCTCTGCCTGACCAGAGGCACAGAGCCAGCACTCTCCATCTTCCAGGAGAATCATGGAATATCCTGGCTGGAAAGGACCCCCAGGGATCATTGATCCAGCTCCAGGCCCTGCACAGACCCCCCAACACCCCCACCCTGGGCATCCCTGGCAGCGCTGCCCAAACGCTCCTGGAGCTCTGGCAGCCTCGGGGCCGTGCCCATTCCCTGGGGAGCCTGGGCAGTGCCCAGCACCCTCTGGGGGAAGAACCTTTCCTGATATCCACCCTAAGGAAACAGAGCATGGATTTGCCACCTTGCCAGTTCCCAGTGGAGCACACAGACAGCATTTATTCTTTCCCAGTCTGTCATTTTACCAGGAAACTTTGGTTACCGGGGGAAAAGAAATGTTCCATGTTTTCAGATTTGATTTTGTGCCCCTCTCCTTTTGCCCCTGGGGGTGACCATTGTGCCTTGGATTCTGCTTAAAGCCAGGCTTTGGAGTCCAGTGCATTGCTGGGATGTGTGTTCAACAACTCCAGATAACACGAACAATGCAGACACCTGGATTTGTGTTCAATTCCTATCTGAGCCTTGGCCTTGGCCTCCCACATGGGAGGACCTGCTCCATCCTGCTCCATCCTGCTCCATCCTGCTCCAGCCTCCCTGGATTTCTAAAGCACTCAGCTGCTTTGTTATACTGTTTGGGTGCTTTTTCCTACTGCTTGGCTGATACTTCCTCAATCTTTGCTTTGTTTTCCTGTGCCTGTGGAGCTGGGGATGAAGTCAGGAGTTCTCAGAAGGATTGCCAGGCAGGGAAGCAGCCTCAGCAGTAAAAGACATAAAAACAACCCCCCTTCTAAACCCAACCCATTATTTCCTCGCTCACACACTGAAAATGCAAACTCAACTTACTAGCTCAGCATTCACTCCTGATTCCATGATTTTATGTTTGCCTTTTATATCCATAATATCCATTTTCCACTTTCATAACACCCAACAAAATAACCCCTTCCCAATCCAGCCTCCTTTGTTCTCCTCAGTTTGCAGCCAGTCAGGCTCAGCAGGAACACATCTGGAGCTCAGCTGCAGCTCTGCTCCCAGCCTGCTGTGGGATGTTTGGCGATCTCAGCCCTCCCACGCTGAATTTCAGGCAGTAACTGGAGCTCGTGGGGAGCAGTTGAAGATAACGCTCTGCCAGAATGGAACTTTGATAAACAAGTTGTTTTTTCCCTTTTATTTCCAGTGGGAAATTGGGTGTGCAGTCCAAAGTATTAAATAGCACATCTGGAAAGTGGGATTGTCATGGAATCCCGTGAACTTCGAGGCTTTGGGAGCAAAGAGGTGGTTCAGGGGGTTGTATAAAATAACACAGTGTGACAAGGAGATGAGTTCACATCAATGAGCTGTGTTATCCATTCAAATGACCCAAATTTCCATGGATAAGGAGACAAAAAAGTCAGGTGGTGTGAGGTTTTCCTGGTCGTGGACAGTGTAATTCCCACCAGCCCTTAGAGTGCAAGAAAATGGCACAATTCTCCAAAATGTAAAAAACTGACTTGGCTCAACAGTTCCTGGATTTGAGAGAAATGTAAAATGTAGCTCATGGAACCATGGAATGATGGAATCATGAAATAAGAGAATCATAGAATCATGGAATGATGGAATCATAGAATTATGGAATCATGACATCATAGTATCATGGAATCACGGAATGATGGAATCATTACATCACAGAATCATGGAATTGTGGAATCACAGAACTATGAAATCATGGAAGCATGGAATCATAGAATCAGGGAATCATTACATCACAGAATCATGGAATAGTGGAATCACAGAATTACAAAATCACAGAATCATGGAATCATAGAATCATGGACTCATGGAATCTTTGAATGGTTTGGGTTGGAAGGGACCCTAAAACTCCCCTTGTTCCAGCCTGTGCCCCTCAGTACAAACTTGGAAGGTCTCCTTGAGGAGCAGCCTTTCCTTCTCCAGGGCCAGCTCTGGGTCTCTGGAGCTTCTCCTCAATATCCCAACAGGCAGGCTGAGATCCCAAAGCAGATTTGGCACCCCAGGAGCAGCAGGTATCAACCTTCAGGCTGAGGGGTTGGTTGGTCTTGCCAGGAACCGAGGCTGGAGCCATCCCAGCTCCTCCCAAAGCCAGCGGCAATCCTGGAGCAGAGCTTTCTTTTCACAGTGGGATGCTTCAGACACACATCCCTAGGCACTGGTGCACGGAGAAGGTGGGAATTCCGACCCCTGGATCATACTTAAAACTGCTTCCTCGTGCTGTAGCTGTTCCCGTGTGGCTGCTGGACAGATCCCCTGGATACCCTGGTACAGCGGCTTTTCCTGAAGTGCTGAATCCCTGTGTCGGGTGTTAATAAACAGGGGGCAGACAGGAGAGCATGGAGGACACTGATGCTTTTCCAGCTTAAAACCCCATGAGAATTAAAATTCCAGCTGTAGGAGCGAGCGCTGAGGGAAGGGAAGCACTGCACTGAGAAAGGGGGCAGGACACCAGCAGGGCCCTTCCCGGTGGGGCTCCAGTTTCACCCGGCTGCTGGACACAGC
This sequence comes from Oreocharis arfaki, assembly GCA_013398015.1. Classification (NCBI taxonomy): domain Eukaryota; kingdom Metazoa; phylum Chordata; class Aves; order Passeriformes; family Paramythiidae; genus Oreocharis; species Oreocharis arfaki. The sequence goes on along the minus strand of VZRR01013224.1, from coordinate 12,428 downwards.
TGTGCCAGAATGGGGATTGTGCTCCTTTCCTGCCGTCCCAGAGGGTTTTCCTGCAGCTTTGCTCTCCAGTGGGAGCTGTGAGCCAGTGAACAGCTGTCTCCAGGGTGAAGGTGGCTGATTTCTCCGTCTGGAGGCACCTGGTGGTAGCCAGGCTGGTTCCAGGGTCTGCGCTCTCCTCACTTGTGGAAGGCAGGAACAGGCAGAATTGAATGGTTTGGACCCAGGATGGTGTGGGCTGTGGAAGAAAGATGCTGTGGAAGAAAGATGCTGCTCTTGATGCTCATCCCTGGTGCCCTCCTTCCATGGCAAAATAAACATGGAGTGATACCCAGCCTTTTCCATGCTGGGCATCCCTGGAGCTTGGAGGGGGCTGGCACCACTCGGGAATGAGACCCTGCAGTTATTTTTAACAGATCCATGTTAAATGGGAATGTCGGCTCAGCCCTCAGCAGCCAAACAGCGAGTGGAGAACTGGGAAAGGCTGAGAAAGGAATAGGGAAAAAACCAGCTCGTGGTGTGTGTTCACTTGTTGGATGCCATTGGGATCTGCTCCACTGGGTCTTGGAAGGGAGATGGTGGGACAGGAGCAGTTAACGAGGAGGAAACCTTCATGAATTCCAGGTGGTGCTCCCTCCCTTCCTCCCTTGGAGGGAACTTTGGTGGTTCAAAAGAAGAAACTGAAGTGGATAAAAAGAAAAAAACTTAGGTGGAGGAAAAGATAACTGGGTTATCTTTTACATGTCAGAATTTGGGACGGTGATGACTGGAGCTGGGGAGGGTACAAGCGAAGCAGGAGACAGTTTCAGAGCAAGCCACAGGAGAGGATTTCTCCTGCAAGGTGTGAAATTTCCTGACAGCACAAGTTGGATGTGCTGGAAGTTCACAGAACTCCCCAAAATAACTCAGCAAATTCTTCACTCGAGGTCTCTCTTCCTCCATCCTGCAATGAAGGTGGGATTCTTCTCCTGACATCTACTGTGAACCTGCCATGCACGTGTCCATCCATGGATTATCACATCCACCAGGAGGAAAGCTTCTTCCCAATGAAACACATGGAGTTGAGGGAATATTAAAAGCAAACTTTAGGCTCTTTATCCTTTCCATGAGATACGCAAATATCAGCTGTGATAGATCCTTATCTTGAACTTCAGCAGTCCAGACCCCACAGTTCCACCACCACCAGTGGAGAAAATGAGCTCTGATGTTCTCTGAAAGCCAACACTGCATCTCCTTCTTCTTCCAGCATTCAATATTTCCTCTCCCAATATTCAGTATTTCCTCTTCCAATATTCAATATTTCGTCTTCAAGCATTGAATATTTCCTTTTTAATCATTCAATATTTCCTTTTTCCTCATTCAATGTTTCCTCTTCCATCATTCAATGTTTCCTATTTCAGTATTCAATACTTCATCAGGAATTTGCTTCTCATCCACCTCTAAACCCCACCATTGCCCTGGACTGGCCCTGGGGTGATGGATTGCACCATTAGCATCTAAATGTGGGATAAAAACTCCAATTGATCCTCCCAGAGGCAACAGAAAACTCCAATTTAAGCTGTCACTTTTTATTGCATAAATTACAATCAGGACTAATGATGTCTGGGGATTCCTTCTGCCTTTCCTTTTGTTCTGTAGTTAGCAAAGTCTGCATCTTCCCAGGAATTTATCCCATTCCACTGATCTGGAAGTCTCTGCCAAGGTTGAAGTTAGAAGCAGAAATGAGATATGAGGGTGGGAGGGAATTCCTGCCCTTTGGGTTTGCTGGGATTGCTGTTGTGTCTCCTCAGGAACCTTAGCACTGGCCCTGGCACTGCTGCACATGGACCACACAGAATCCCAGGATCACTGGGGTTGGAAAAGCCCTCCAGGATCACTGAATCCACCCTGTGCCCAGTCCCCACCTTGTCCCCAGCCCAGAGCACTGAGTGCCACCTCCAGGCCTTCCTTGGGCACCTCCAGGGATGGGCACTCCACACCTCCCTGGGCAGCCCCTGCCAAGGCCTGAGCACCCTTTCCATGGAGAAATTCCTGCTGATATCCACCCTGAGCCTGCCCTGGCCCAGCCTGAGGCCGTTCCCTCTCCTCCTGTCCCTGTTCCCTGGCAGCAGAGCCCGACCCCCCCCGGCTGCCCCCTCCTGTCAGGGAGTTGTGCAGAGCCACAAGGTCCCCCCTGAGCCTCCTTTTCTCCAGGCTGAGCCCCTTTCCCAGCTCCCTCAGCCGCTCCTGGGGCTCCAGCCCCTTCCCAGCTCCGTTCCCTGCCCTGGACACGCTCCAGCCCCTCAGGGTCTGCATTGTCCTGAGGGACCCAGGCCTGACCCCAGGGTTTGCTGGCAGCAGTGCCAGCACCTCCATGTGCCACCTTTCCAGTCCGATTTGGCAGCTCCTCTTGTTCCCCAAATCTGTGGGAATGCTGCAGTCTGGGATCACAACCTCTGTCTCCCACACTGGGCCCGAGTGGCAGAGTCTGAGGGAACCCTGCAGGAATTAGGAAACAAAACCCAGCATAAGGAGTTGGGTTACTTTTAATTTAAAATGCAGCACCCAGAGAAAGGCCACAGCTACCTGGCTCACCTCACCTGATGAATTATTTATGTCTAATGACAGCAGTGCTCTGACTCAGTGCTGGTGTTTGAAGCAGGACTTCAGATCACCCAAGACTCACAAGCCACACTCTGCTAAAAATTCCTTTCTTCCCCAAACCCATTTCTCACCTGTAGGAATATTTCAGATGTGTTTTCACAAAGCTGCCTGACTTGTAATTAGCGAGTGCTCACACAACAAACTATTAAAGAGCAATTAGCTCAGGGAAATTGATGGGAGCTGTTTGCAGGGCTGAGGTGAGGAATGATAACATTCCCTTGATGGAGGCATGTCAAATTTGCACAGCCAAATCCCGGAATTTTATCGAATCGCCAAGATTCCCTGTGATCCCGTTAATTTTTGGGAGTTTTCATTAGCACCTCTGAAGACCAGCTCACAGTAACACCTGTTCCCAGGATGTTTTTCCCCATCTTCTCCAGCGTGTGTTGCTTTGGCTCTTTAAGCTCCGAGAGAAGCAGATTCCCCTTTGTTCTCCCAGCTCCTGAGCACCTCATTTATATCCATTCCTTTATTAATTGACAGAATATATAAACTGAACACTAAGTTTTATTCCTCCTCACTGCACATAACATTGCCTTGTCAACTCTGATAACTTCTCCCTTCCCAAATAATTTGAAAATTATGCATGAATGCTGCAAACTGCTTCAAATTGTATTTTTCAATGCCTTCCTTTTAATTACATCAGTTCTGATGGATATGGATGTGCACACACCCACACACCCAGAGCCGTTCGGGGGCTCAGGGACTCCCTTCCCTGCAGCTCTTTCCAGCTTTTCCCTTGGAGAATCAACAACAACATCAAACTTCTCCAAGCAGAGCGTGCAGAGGGAAAGACAGGGTTTAATACAAGAGGTGGTGGAGTCTGTCGTGAACTTTTGTTGCTTAAATGTAAATTTTATTCAATCCAGGATGGCAAAAAGAAAAAACACAAATGGAGTTTAAAAAACCCCCAAACCCTGAAGAATCCACATTTCCCTTTACTGGGGAAAAAAAATCAGTGAAAAATGGACCCGTTTTGATGCCTAAGCTCCAGGCAGATATGACAGAGTCTGCCCACCTTATCTCTCTGATAAAATCCAGGTGCACCTGACACACTTAGGTGGAGAGCAGATATTTCAGCCTGGCTCCAGCACTGACAGCAAAATTAATCCACAGTAAACAGGGACAGGTTACAAAGGGGCCACAGAGATGATGAAACACTCGGCTTGGAGCAGCCTGGGCTGGTGAAGGTGTCCCTGCCCAGGGCAGGGGGTGGAAGGAAATGATTTTAGGGTCTGTTCCAAGCCAAACCATGCTGGGATTCAGCGATTCTGGGTTACCTAAGAGCAGCAGCACTTGGTGCATTTTAGATTGTTCCTTTGTTTTTGCTTTTTTTTGTTTTTTTTTTTTTTTTTTTTGCTTTTCTTTACTCACTCTTGGTGAAATCAGCTGCTGGGAGATGATTCTTTAGGGCAGCAAATACTGAGGGAGCCCAAGAAATGACAGAGCAGGTGGGGGGGACACTCCAAGGGCAACAAAGCACAACTTCCCTTCAGTGTGGCTGTGCCAAACGGGACAGAAAAGGGGCAGAGAAGGAGCCAGTCAGAACCCCCAGCAGACGTGGATTTCTCTCTCCTGAGGGATTTCAAACTGGGATGAAGCGCTCCAGGAGAAGTGTCAGAGATGACAGGAGCTGATCAGCTGGAACAGCCGGCCAGGGAGATTTCCTGCAGGGAAAGCCAGCTCGTTGTGAGAAGGGAAAACAGAAAACCTGACGTGTGTCACCAAGAGGATCTTCTGCAAAGGCTGCAGAGCTGGCACAGGTGGCACCAGTGCCCCAGCTCTGCTGTTACTGGGCTGTGTGTGACACTGGCACCAGAAAGTCACCCAGTCCCATGGTGCTGATCATTCCTGACAGCAGTTCCGGGCATGCAGAACCTCTTTGGGTGGGTGTCTCTTTCCCACCAGGAAAACAGGATTTCCCACAGGATTGTGGAGGGAGGGAGCATCTGTGTTCGTCCAAAAAACTGCTGGAGTGTCGTGAGCAGGGTTTGGCCTCTGCAGAGCAGCTCCCAGGGCTCGGGCAAGATTGGAACTCAGGGAAGAAGAGCTTTGCCCTGGCAGGTCCTGGGCTGGTTGGTGGCTCTGTACCCAACCTCCAGGTGCCTTTTGTCTCACCCTGCTGGGGTCCTTGGTGTCCTTGTCCCTGCAGTTGTCATTAGCCAGCAGCACTGGGACTGTCCCCTTCAGGTGGCTCTGGGAGGGCCATGCTGGGGAGCTGCTCCTCGTTGTTGTTCCTGCAGTGCAAATAAACAGCAGCAGGGACAGGGACAGGGACAGGGACAGGGACAGGGACAGGGACAGAGCAGGGACAGGGACAGCAGCAGGGATGGGGACAGCAGCAGGGATGGGGACAGCAGCAGGGATGAGGACAGCAGCAGTGACAAGGACAGAGCCGTGACAAGGACATGCCTGGCACTGATTTACAGGGAGATGAAGCAGCTGCTCCTCACGTTCCTGCTTTTAAAATTCCCCTCCTGAGTGTGGGTTTGCAGGATGGGGCAGTGGGAGATGCAGGACATGGAGATCCAAAGCAGCCACGGGCTCCCAGACCTCCCAGCTCAGAGCAGCACAGCCCTGCCCAGCTGTTCCCCCAGATGTTTGCTCTCTGGTTCCTGCTGCAGTGGGATTGTTTGGGTTCAAGCTTCCCTCTTGCTTTCACCTTCAAAATCAATGACTTTATGACTTTGCTCCAGGTTGCTCTTGTGAAGTGGGGAAAGGTCACAGGGGAGTCAGGGATCAGTCAGGAAAAAAGAAGCCTAAAAATATCCACTTCAATGGGTTTGAAAGCTTAGAAAAACCCTACTGGGAGCTACCCAGGTGAGGGATGGCAGGAGTGTGTGAAACCCTCCTTGGAATTGTTTTGGGGAAGGAAAATACAGTTTAGGTTGTGATTTTGGAGGTGAATGTGCTGCTGAGGCATTGCTGAGATGTAAGGAGCCCCATCTCTTCTTTGGGTCTCTGTAAAAGCAGGTCCTGTGGGTTTGCACATCTGGAGCCAGAGGTGGATGTCCCAGTCCTGCTCCTTGAGGTGACTCGGCCACCCAGCCCGTGAGCCAGGCCCAGCAGCCAGGGCACAGCTCAACAAAGCCCCCCTGGATTCGCTTCTGCTGCGCTGGCAGTGGGCACAGAAAGGCTTCCCCCAAATGGAACCCCTTAAAGTGCTTTTTGGGCTCTCTGTGGTGTCACTCGGTGTGGAGAGCAGGCACTTGGCCTGAGCTGGGACCAAGGCAGAGGCAGGAAAAGGCTCCAGGAACCTCCAAGGCTGAGTTTATCTAAAATGAAGCCCATCCCTAACTCAGGGGTCTGAATGGAGGGCTTGACTAGCTCATCTCACACATTACAATGGGGTGTAACCTGTGAGTAAGTGAAAGCCTCCCCTTTCTTCATCTCCTCCTCCACTGGTGGGGATCAGATGGGAGTGAGGATGGGATGCAATTCCATCCCTTGTGCCTTTGGACACGGCCAGGGGACAGGGAAACCCTGCTGGGCTGCCCCAAACCCTCCCAGGACTGACTGAGAGCCTGAGCTGACTGCGGCTGCACCAGCTTGGGGTAAAACAAACGTGCTTTGCTTGCCATGAGGCGACAGAGGGACAGACGGACTTCTCCAGGCTCCCAGGGTGCCCGGAGCACAACCCTCAGCCACAAAATCTGCATTTCAGTCCCTCTGTGCTGAGAGCTCTCCTGCAAAGGGCTTCCTGTGCATCTCCTCGGGCAGGCAGAGCTCCCTCCCCACCCAAACATCCCTTTTTTCAGCCCAGGGGCTCCACTGGACTTTATTTCCACAGACACCAAAGCCTGGGCAGCTCCTGCTCATGGGCTGCCCACGGAAAAGGGGGGAAGGGGGGGAAAGGGGAAAAGGGGGGAAAGGGGGAA